>VXBC01007503.1:75842-86270 GCA_013399945.1 Ploceus nigricollis
TTATGTGACACCATGAATCAAAGTGAGATCTGTATGTTCAAAGTACACTTTCTCCTATATTTTTAACTCTTCACAATAAGATAGCACTATGCTGTAATAGAATCATTAATTTTTTTCTGATCTCAACATTCTTAACTTTTTATCTTAATGTTTTTTAAAGTGCTGTTACTATTAACAGCAGTATAAATCCTAAACCATGTCATTTACAGGCTTCATAGCTTAGGTCATAGGTACAGAAGAAGAATTTAGCTTAGAACAAAGCAACCAGTGCCTTGCTCAAAAGGAAATGCCAAATGAATAATGGCTTTATATATATATATGTAAATTAATTTGATGATAATTTCCAGCTCACTTAGACAATTCATAATGGTTGCTCTCTAAAGATTAGATGGGCTAAAGTTACTAAGGAGTAAGAATATGCATTACCACATTTCCTTGCCATGTTGTAAGGAGTTATAGGCAATTTGCATCGCAGCCCTGTATCTCTCTCTCCTCTTGCTGCCTTTTTTCTGTCTCCATTCACTGCTAGTTCGACAGCAGTCCTAGTCACAGTCTGATCTTCATCCAATTATCTTTTAAAATATTCATTGCTGGTAGAAGTACAGGATTGGTGACCCAGCTATCTTGATACTGGAGCTCTGTGTATCCTTCAATCCTAAAACATAATTCTCAGATAATATTTTTTATCAACACATCTTGACAGCTTTTTCTTGACCCCTTCAATAGTTTTTGCTTCTGCATCTACTGTGTGTCTTGGTAAGTTTTCATTTATCATGGCAGTGTATCACAAGAGTACACAGTATACTGTAGGTGAATGTTTTCAACTTGTTAGAATAAGAAAGGCAATGATAATGACATAGAAATAAATTAAGCCAGGCCCAAATGTTAGGAAATATGTAAGAGTGCTGCTGGTATGCAGATTTTTCAGCCAGAGTTCATTAAGACCAACAAAGTCAGATAGCGTATCATTGACACTCTGATATTGCCCAACTGTGCCACAGTTAGTACAGCATGAGAAAAGTCTATTCCCTTTTATTCAACACATGAATATGCAAGAAAGAAACCCCAAATAACAAACCAAACCAAAATAACCAACAGCCATTCAAAAAAGAAACAGAAGTAAATTATTCTGGTTCATATCTATTCATACATAAATATGCTAAATTATTTGCTCAATTCCTATTATAACCAGAAGATTTAAGCACATTGTAAGAGATTTCATTTCTTGTCCTACAACCAGACTTGCTGAAGTAATATAGTTTCACAGTATTACAAGAAAGAGTGTTGATTGATTGTAAGTGCAGGCATTCCTGCACTTAAAATTGAGATTTGAATATCTCTGTCTGGAAAATTAAGATTATTTTAGTAAATATATTTGGATTTTACTGAAGTAGGCTACTTGTGCTGAATATCTAGTGATCTGTATGAGATGAATATATCTCTGTTGTGGATTGATGTAATTTAACTGGAATGTATTACTGAAGCCTGAGTGACAATTTATTTCAAGCTAAGCAGAAAGCTTGAAAAGAAAGCTCGCTGACTCTGTTCTTACCTTGAGTATTTTTTATCTGTTGTGAGAAGATGACTTAGCCTTAATGACTGTGAATCTTGAGTGGCAAGAATAAGATCTTTAACTGACTAATGTTTAATAGTGAGTCAGAGTATCTCCTGATAAAGCAAGCTGTGTAAACGTGATCAATTATTGGTGAGATGAGTACCTTACTAGGCAAGCACTGTATGCAGATAAGCATTAAAATCTTGAAAAGACCATTAATTTAATATTTTTTTTAAAATCCCATTTTTTTAATAGCACTATTTAGGTTTCATTGTCCACTATAGTGTATAGTTTACTTTCTAGACACAGGATGGTAAAAAATAATTTTAAGTAGCTTGGCTTTAGTTGATTTACAACAGCTTCTAAATATTATTTAAACAGCATTTCACATTTAATAAGAAACACATTCTGCTTCCTTATGACACAAAAAGAATAAAAAATAAGCAGTGTTAAATAGAACAGCAGAATCTCTCCATTTTACCTACAAAGAGTTTGCTAAGCAGAGAGTTGAAAATAGGTAGAGCTGAGAGGCAAGGAAACTGGAGAGTATTTTAACAGTGAAGTAAAACCACAAGTAATGACTTCAGGAGACAGGAGCTAGGTGGACAAGTAAAACATTACAGTTTTAAATAGATGATATTTGGCTTCACCTCCCAAGAAAGAGAACTGGCATGGATTCAAAAAGGTTTGTCTGGCATGCTCGTGCCTCTGAGAGGGACCACACTGCCTGATGGAAACAACCACAAAAGCCGCAGTGAGAGCACAGCCTTCCAAAAGCAACAAGAAAGCAACCAGACAGGCAATTAGACCATGCCAATGCTTGGCCTTGGCAAAGAGAAGGCAGGCATCTGAAATGGATCATCTGTCCACAGGAGAGATGGGCCCAGCAACCATCAGATGGTATAAAGCAAAGCAGACATCAGATAACAGAGGGAAGTATTTTGAGCATGGATGACCTCCTCCTCTAGCACCACTATAATAAACATGATAGAGAGTTTGTACATACTTCTACATCTTGAAAATAATATTTTTACAGTGCTCATTGAAAACTAAGACAGCTGTGCAAAACCTTGTTGCATGTGAAATGTAAGACAGATCATGGATTTTTATGTCTATTCAGTCTGCATCCTGAAAGCTATTTTGTCATACATCGAATCCTCTTTTCATCTCATTGTTTGCCAAACAACTCATATTTTAAGCATTTTCCCTTGTGCCATGTGATAAACTGTGCTGTAGGGCACATTTCTTTATTGTAGATATCTCTGGAACCTACAGACACAGTGGCTTCTAAAAGCATCTGTTTTAAAATACTGCTTTCCCTATTTCACTGTGAGTTTTCTTACTTGTCTGTTGGCTTACTAATGAGCAACTGCTGATGAAAAATATAGTTAAGAAGAACCAAGAGCTTCCATACCTTAACTTTATTGGAAACTGAAAATTTATCCAAATTTAAATGGTCTTCTTTTACATATTTTCTACACCGAAGTACATAGGAATGTCAATTTCTCGGATAGTGAAGGAATGAGATTGGTATATTAGCAGATGTGAGTTTAAATAACAAAGTAATTGGTTCTAGTCTCTGTGTTTCAGAAGATTTTTGTAAGAGATTATATATCACAGTCTTATCAAGCCTAAAGTAAAACACATCACTGCCAGCAACAAGAAACTTCTGCTTAGTTCAATTACATGTTTTCCTGGAAACGTCTCATAAAAAAATCTGATGATCCAGGGCCTGGATAAGTGGACAGTGAGGTGAACTGAAAATTACTAAATTGATGAGCACACAGAGTTGTGACCAGCACCACCAGGTCCAGCTGGAGGCCAGTAGGCAGTGTAGTACCCCAGACGTGGATACTGTGCCAACAGTACTCAGTATCTTCCTGAATGACCTGGATGGTGGGCCAGAGTGCACTCTAAGCAGCTTTGCAGGTGATACTAACTTGGGAAAAGTGGTTGATAGACCAGATAGATTTGCTGCAATCTAGAGAGACCTGAGATGCTGGAGTGATCGGCCAACAGGAACTTCAAGAAGTTCAACAAAAGGTGGAATGGCAAGCCATTCTCCTGTTTGAGGAATAAGCACAAGCACCAGCACGGGACTGTCTGGAAAGCACCTTGTCAGAAAATATTCTGGGCATCCAAACTGTTCATGAACAAGCAAAGTGCTCCAGTGGGAACATATGCCAAGAGCCTCCTGAGCTGCATTAGTCAGTGCATTGCCAGAAAACCAAGTGAAGTGATCCTTCACCTCCACTCGGCACTGATGAGACCATCTGACTGTTGTTTCACTACTGGGTTCCCCAGTTCAGGAGAGACATGAACATGATGGACAGCACAACTGGGCAAAAGGCAAAGAGCCGTGAAGATATAAAAGGTCTTGGACCATCTGTCATAAAAGGAGAGGGTGAAAGTTCTAGGAGCCTTTGCCCCCGAGAAGAACAGGCTCAGGGGGACTTCAGCAGTGTTTGCTAACACTATGCAGATGTGTTTGAAAACAAGACCAAGGCAGATTCTTGTTGCTGATGGCCAGTTGCAGAACAGTGGGCAATGGACACAAAAGGAAATACTGGAAATTCCTTTTAAACACAGGGGGAAAAAATCCTGAAATATTTCTCCAGTGAAAGTGATCCAAAACTGGCACAAGTTGCCCAGGGAAGCAGTGAGCAAACTCTCCTTGGAGATACTAATCCAGGTGCTTGAGCAGATGTAATCTGAGTGACCTCCAGAAGTGCCTGCCAGATTCAGCCACTGTGTGGCTCTGTCACTGCATGAACATGGTGGAGACTCATTAATAAACATACTACTGACAATTTTTCTGAGTGATGCTGAGTGACAGAACTGTGCAACGCATATTTGCTACTAGATCCCACTTTTCAGGCTACCACCATTTACCCCCATGACATATAATCTAAATGGATCCAGGTACAGATCTGTTAACAGAAGTTTAATGTAGCTTTCATCTTTCATTAAATAAGCATGAATTTCTGGTGAATATGATATGTTGTTCCATGATTATGACTGCAGAATAAAGCATTCAAAATCTTTTCTAAAAGAAAACTAAAACATCAGTGTAAAGAGGGCTGCAAAAGAAAGTTTACAGTGTAATCCACAGGTAGGCAAATAAACTCTAGGAAGTCTGCAAACTGTAGAGTTTATTTATTTATTTCTGTGCTATAGCAGTAGTACGTATATACATATTTCCAGTCTCTACTGGGCAAGTCTTTAACCATGTGATATCATTGTGAACAATCCTTATCCTAAATTATATGCTTACTAATTTATTTTTCCATTTCATCTTTCACAGTGGCATTTTTGTCTTTCAAATATCCTATTAATTATTCAAAAATGGAGCTTTTGTTAGCTTTAAAATATGAACAGAACTGGAATGCACATTTTTCTGCTAAAAATTTCCTAATTTCACACATTTTTTGATGTCACTACTTCAGATGCCTTGAAGAAACTCAATTTTCAGATAGCAAATCCAGACTCCTAGGGGAGAAAACTAAACATAATACCAAAACAAAAAGGTGAGGAACCAAAACCTGAATATCTAGTCAGACAGTAGTCACTTCTAAAGCTGCCAATGAATCATTTTTCCCTCTGGCCACAGTTACTGGCTGATAAGGTCTACTTTCTTCTTTACTGTCCAGCTTGTCATATGGGGCAATTGGACAAGCATATCTGCAATATGGAATGCCTTCAAAAGCTTCGTTTCCTTTGGGTGGATGTCCCATGCTCATCACTGCAAAATTTTGTGGGAGAGATAAAATACAAGAACAGAAGAAGTTTGGAGTTGTGAGGTCATCAGAGTGGACCTCACTACCTTACTAAATCACTCCTTAGTGCAAATGCACAATTTTTCCTTTTTAAACTGGCATAGAATGCAGATGTCAGTTTGAAATTCTGAGTTAATCACGTTAATGGTTACTTAAATTCAGAGTGGTATGACATATCTATTTAAGTTAGAGAATTCCAAGTCACATGCAAGCTGGAAAAGCTATATGTTATGTGTGATTCATCATCACTTTTAGAATCAGGGCCAGGACTTCCTGCAGGGGTAGAAATGCAAGAGACAGTAAGAGTACTCGATGATAATTCCTACATATATGTACAACACCATTCCCTTTTTAGAGAGGTGGTACATTCAAAACGAAGAATGATTTTTTGTTTTGAATTCTGACTCAGTCTGGATGAAGACAAAACACCATGATGTATAGTCACAGAATATGATTAAGATGAGGAATATCCAAATAGGGAAAACATGTGCCTTTCTGAGCTTCAGCAGACAAATAGGAAACACAAAATTTGTGCTGTTTCTACAAAAATGTATACAACGCCTAAGTTTCATACTATATTCCTGTAATGTAGTTTATGTCACCTGAATAATCCTGTTAGTCATAGGTTTCTGCATTTATTTCAGTGGCTCTTGGAGATTTGCAAAACAAAACAATAACTTGGCCATGCTATTTTTCAAGAAATAGCTATAATCATTCTAACAATATTTGTCTACATATTTTTCTCACACAATTTAACAGAAACAAAAGATGAATAATATCTTTTTTAGTTAGATGATTTTTTTAAAGACAGCTACAACTACTCCAACCACTTGTTCCTCCAGAAGCTGGTACATATTTTCACAGACCTGATTCAGCACAGGTTTTAGTTAAAGACAATAAAAGCTTTCTTCCATGGCCTGTTTAACTGTTTAAGATGAATTTAGATTGGTGATTCCCATTTCAAATATTTCCCATGTCATTATATTTTTCGATTTCTAGAGTGAGCCCATCCCCTTCAGCCCATCCCCTTAATCATATTATAAGGAGCTCTATTTTGCCTTTTTTTTTAATATGCTATCTTCATCACTACCGTGACTCTGTTGCAGAGCTGAAAGCAATGAGGATTTTCCTCACTCTGTGCTAGTCAGGTGCTATGTATAAGACCAAAAAAGCTTACACGATTTTACTTCATGTTGTCTTTTTTAACTTGGTGATAAACTTGTAGAAGTGATAAGCTAGTTTACGAGCAGCAGCATGCGTGTGCGCGTATGTGTGCGCAGACAAGAGACAGAGTGCAGGCAAAGAGTATGAAACAGCACCCCTTAGTGTCCAGTTTGAAAAGTTACAGCCATTTTTAAAACCCAGAAAGACGTAAAAATAAGCAGATTCAAAGCCTTTTAAATCAAATTTCCTTTAAAACTAATGAGAGGAAAAAACAGTGAATAATAGTGAATAATGGGGGAAAACCACAAACGTTGTAACTATACTACAAGACTGATGTAACATGCAAAGAATACTGTCATTGTCAATAAAATGTTAAAAAAATATAATTGGATTGTATCAAAAATTTAAAATGTTCTGAAAACAGATAGATCATACTGAGGGTTCTTTTCTTACAATTTAGGCTAACATCGATATACATGCATATACAAAACATATGCTAACATTAACTATTAGTCTAAATCTTAAAATGATAAAACTCTATTCTTCAGCACCTTTAGGCAACTGAGGATAAAAGTTATGCAGTAGAAAACAGAAACTAGGAGGAAATGAAGGGAAGTGAACAGGTATTGTGAACCTGAAAAAGAAATTCTGTTTTTTTCCATCAGGACTTTCAGATTGGTCCCAGTCTGAAGAGCAGCAAGATGTTGTAACCCAAGCATGACATCAGCCTAAACATGTGCATGAAAGTGTCTGTCTCTTTGTCCCAGCTGAACAAAACGCATCAGCTAGGCAGAGCAACAGGGAGCTAGAAGAACACATCAGGGAGAAAATACACCATCCCACTGAACACTACCCCATATGATTATGTTCAGGAGGCACTGTTGGTGCCTTGCTATGTAGGAAATGGTTTCACAAGCTTCCAATTCTAAGAACTAACATTCATTCTACTGTAGATTTCATGTAAAATGGATAATAGCTAATCTCAGAAACAGTCCCATGTTGCTGATATTTCTTGTGTTTCGTTAAATTTTATTTTATTTAATTTCCTTAAATTTTAGTTTGGGTTTTTTTTTTCCATAAAAAATACTGCATTCAATGTTCTCAGAAGTACCAAATCAAGACGAGGTAAATTACATTCTCTTATTTCACTTAGCATTTCCTCCCTACTATTTGTCATGAGTACCTGTGACTTCAGAAAAACATGGCTTTTGCTTAACACCAGCTAGCACAATGCAGTTCTGCTATGTGCACTGCCTTTGGAAGTTAATGCAATACCAACTTGTAGCACAGGTAGGCCTGTGCATATCCCAAGATGCTAAGAATAGCCTTTCCTTATTTCAGATGACCTAAAACCATACAGAATTCAGAATTTCATTATCCCTCAAAATATAATTGCTGAGCTTGCTAAACTACTGATCCTTTTCATCAAATTCTGTAAGGCTTTATTTATCAAGAAGATTCAAGTATTTCTTTATAAAATAAAGAAACTTTTTTATTAGAAGAAAATCTAATAATTGGCTTTATTTCCTAATATTGATCTGATTCAGGATGCAAAACAAAATACACATACAAATTAACATAAAATATTTCAATTCTGACAAGAAATGCGATCAGGTTCAAGTTTTCATATTTCTGGAAACCCTGTGGTATGTGTGACCATTCCAAACTCTCAACTGGATGGGTTGAAATGTAAGCTCGAAAAAAAAAATTAACAATATTGCACTCATACAAATCACCATTTGTTTTATTTATTTATGAATTTAAACTTGACAAATAAAAATATTATATGAAGGATGCAACTGACTAAATTACAAGAACCAAGTAAGGTAACAAGCGCAGTTTACTTTATGAACTGTGATTTTTTTTTCCTGGCCTAGATAAAATGCATATCACTTGCTCTCAAAATCAAAATGAGATACTGCAAACCAAAGGACATACTCAAGCAGTGGGTACATAGCAGCTCTGCTTTAAAAAGAACTGTCTACTGTACTTAGCTATTTTTTTTCACCCCTAAACCTTGCTAATCTTCTAACTGGCCTCTAGGAAGATTAAAGAACTCTCATTAAAAGCGTATCATGAGAGCTGTTATACAGTCCTATTATATACTCCTAGAAAGACAAAGTTTACAGAATTCATCTTAACAAAGAGAAGTTATACCCCTGAATTTGATGCTTTGAGGCTTTGAAGTTTTGCTGCTAAGGTTTTATCATGTGAAAATTAGATTTAGTGTAAAATGTTACGGTTCTTATTTATTTGGAAGCAATTTTCTCACTCTTCAGATAGTTCAACCATAAAAACTTCACTAAAAGTCTTCCAGTAGGAATACTGTATACTGACCAATTGAAATTTCAAGTTAAAGGTAATAATTTCCTCCTTTTTTTCCCCCCCAAAGAAATTAAGTTTCTAAATCTTGCAGACTTTACAGTCTCACTCCAGTGCCTGAAAGTTTTGGCAAGTAAATTATAAATGCTTACTTTACAAGAAGTAAATTCATAAAGCAAACCAAAAATTTGCTTTTTTCCTATAATCAATTTCAGCTACAATAGCATAATAAAAGGTAGGGAAATTGAACAAGTATAAGTCCTAGGGTTTCATTATAAACCATAAAAGTACTTTAAGTGGAATTTTACTTTTCCACAGGAAAAGTGATCTAATGCTACCTTAATTTCAGGGGCTGAAAAAAATCTTATTGCAGTGAGCTAGCAGAATCCTATTCAGATTAGTCTTTGGATCAAGATAAAAGGAAACCTAATTTTCTAATCCTCAGATTACTTTCAAGGCACCTTCCAGGTAAAAGTTTTCATTGAAGAAGATTTATGGATAAAATATTTATCGTGATTGAAATTCTTCCTGCTTAAGCATGGACGTTTCAGTCATTAGAGTGCAACTCTTAGAAATGTGTTTTGTTCTACTAATACTATGTGAAATCATTAGCCAATTACAATATAAGTTACAAGAACAATTATTTTGTATTGAACCTGTCATGACTACCATAATTCTTCCAAACACACAGAAGATAAGAACTAATTTGAATACTACAAATTGCTTGACAATAGTCTACTTTTCAGTTAAACCATGGAACAAATTCAAAATGTACCTATAACACATAAATTTGCCTGGCATTATATGAATTCTGTTGTGCTTAGTTTGTTAAAATGGAATCAAGTTTTAAGTCACTTGCAGAAAAAATTTGAAGTACCACATTAGCATTCTCTAAGGAAACCAATTAATTATAAAGAATGAGAGATTTCTTGGTATGTAAAAAGTTCTGGTTTCCAAAATCTTAAGACTTTATTACATAATGAGAGTAAGGGCATTCCAGGGCCTGAAATACATGTGGAACAGACAATAAAACTCAAAGAAAAGATAAAGATATGACATTAATATCAAGACGTGATAGGAAGTCAACAGTGTCCAGTACATAATAAACAATAACTTGTGCTAAAAGCAAGTAAACAACTACTCTAAAACAAGAGAAAGGTTTCATAATTAATGATTATCCATGACAACTTTGAACTTAGATCTGTATTTTGTCACTTCACTACATTGTTTTCTAATGTGTCTATGTTTCTTCACTTCTGCTCTTAGATATTACAACCAAAATACCAGTGTTCATCCGAGATACTTAACTTGCACTTAATTAGCAATTTTAACAATTTTACCAGTGGTAGCTTATTCTGCTTATGTCAGTGTTATGGGACTCTCTAATGGAGGACCTTGTGATATGCAACATTATAGCTAAGAATTTGACAGAGTAAAAATTCTTTCGGCAAAATTTCTCAGCACACAAATTCATGACAAAAGATCATAAAGAGCTGAATTTAAAAAAATATTTCATTGGTTTTTCAAAACAAATATAATTTAGTACTGGTTTTGGTAGATTTGCTATAATATAATGTAATAATTTTTAATAGGTATTCTTCACTAAATGTT
>VXBC01007503.1:86281-122670 GCA_013399945.1 Ploceus nigricollis
TCACTAAATGTTTCCCACATCCTAAAAAAGGGTATTGTTTTGCTAAGAGGTCTCACTATGGAAATTAAAAACAGATTGAAAGACAGTGGAGTTGCCAAAAGGCTGGAAGTGACATTTGATGGATAGGGAAGATGTGAAATTGTCTTTTTGTGCCTGAAGGTTTTTACAGTCTCACATAATCACTGCTTTTACAGTGTGTCCATTATCTGCAGCAGTTTTTTTCTTCAGATGTCCTGGAAATCTTTCCTTCAGAAATTGTTCTGTTTTATAATTTAGAACAATACAGGGCCCTCTCCAGGCTGCAGGATATATACACCTGGATAATAAACCTGCAGCAAAAATGAAGATTTTCTCTAATCCTATACTTTCAACTCCCTCAGTAAGATAAAAAGAACAAGTAGCGTTTGTCTTCTACAAGGTCTCCTTCTCTTCCTTGCTTTTTCTACCAGGTCTTTACTACTCCAGATGCTTTTTGACAGGTTGAAAAACCTGTTCAAATCTCCAGAATTAATTAATGTGAGTAATATATTCTAGCAACATGAATCTTCATCAGGAAAGATGAAGAAATAAAATATGAAGAATTAGTAGTTTCTCTGAGATTGCCAAGGAATTGTCATAATAAAAAAAACTTTCAGTGCTTCTCACTGTGGTGTTTGGTTGGATTTTTTCCACTGAAAGAAGATGCTGCTTTTTCCTTTAGCAATGCTGAGACTCTGAGTATCTTCATTTCCCACCTGAAAGCATGTAGGTTGGTACTTTATCTGCTACATTGCCAATTCACATAGACGAGATTCTTATTTAATTGCTTAAAATTAAATTCCAAAGAGCCATGAAGTATGGAAAGTGGTAAGTGGAGAAATGAGAGATCAATGCAGAATTCATCTGGCCATTTTCAGTCACAAACTGCTTAAGTTACTCAACTCAAACTCAGAAAAAAAAAAAAAAGAAAAAACAAGAAAAAATAAGAGAAAAAAAGAGAAAAAAATAAAAAATAAGAGAAAAAAAGAGAAGAGAGAGAAATGACAAAAGGCAAGGCAAGGGCCTTACCTTAAAGTAATTTTGGATTAGGACAGGCAAGTAGAGGAGTCAAATTTATTAGTTAAGGTCTCTACTTAAACAAGGTGGGAACAATTTTTCTAGTTCAGTAGCTCAGCATCAATATTTCATTTCTTGAACTCTCTTTCTGTACTTATACTACTTCTCCCCAAGGTATTAATCTACAAAAAGCTACAGCATGCCTCTAGTTTCCATTTCTGCTTCAAATACAATGAGAACAAGAAATGTAATCATTCTCTTAACTCTCAAACAGCTCATTTAAAAGAGGGGTGGAAAAAAGGAAGCCCATCTGGCTATGTACATGGATATTGTCTTTACTTGCATACACCTTAAGATTAGTTAGCCTTTCTTCAGGAGGTTGATAATTAAAATTTAGTCCAGCATGGTAGTGAGCAAAATTATTTCATGTCAATGAGCAAAATTATTATAGAATTTTCAATGCTCAATATCAAAACGATTTATTGATGTTGCTCTGATCTCCTTGTCCTTTGTGAAGACTGGATAAAGCCTTTGCAAAATGTATGCCTATATGAAGATGAGTAGGTGTCCTAACTATCCTTCTCTGAATTTTCTCTACTCATCTGCTTGCTCTTTTTCAGAATGCAACGAGAACTAGGTATGAGGAATAGCATTCCCCAGTTGTCACACATTACTTAGCCAGTCAGATGTCACTATCGCAGAGGATTTTACAGCTCACATGAATGGCCCAAGTGATCATAAATGAATTGGTCACCTGTGCTCCCATCCTGGCAGGGGCCCAGCACTGAGGGACATTGGCAGCGGCTGTGAAGGTGCTTTCTTTGCTGCTGTTCATACTGCGTCAGTTCCATGGATAATAAGACTAGTTCCGATTTTATGTTTGCTAATTTGACTCAAATAGGAAACTTGTTTAAAAAATAAATGCCAACATAAATCATGCTGAACCTTACCCATGTGTTGCTATAACCTCTTCTGCAGTCTGAGTTCTTCAATGTCTTTTAATTAATGATATTTTAAGCTATATGAAAATTTTCAAAAGGGAAAAATGGCAAAACAAGAAGATAATAATAGCAGCAATACTAATCACAGAATCACAAAATGAGTAAGGTTGGAAGAGACTGACAACCATCATCTAGTCCAACATCCCTGCTCAAGCAGGGTCCCTTAGGGCAAGGTACACAGAAATGTGTCTACATGGCTTTTAAATATTTCCAGTGAGGGAGGCTTCTCAAACTCTCTGTTTGAACAGGGCAGTCTGTTCCTCTGCTCAGTCATCCACACAATAAAGGAGTTTTTCCACATGTTAAAGTGGAACTTCCTGTGCATCAGTTTCTGCCCATTGCTTCTTGTCCTGTTCCTGGGCACCACTACAAAGAGCCTGGAAACACCCTCTTTGACACCCTCCCTTCAGACACTTATAGATATTGATGAGGTCCTCTTTTAGTGTTCCCTTCTCCAGGCTAGATAGATCCAGTACTCTCAGCCTTTCCTCATATGAGAAATGCTCCAATCACTAATCATCTTTGTAGCCCTCTGCACATCCTGCTCCAGGGGCTCTATGTCTCTGGTACTGAGGAGGCATAACAACAACAACACTACTTATGGCACTTATATAATAAAAGTAATTAAAAGCTGGAAGTAACAAAACTTCCACTATTATAGCTATGTTAACTACTCAAAAATAGGCGACTTAGGGATGCAAGTCCCCAGTCTGAAAAGCAATTTAGGGGCTTGTCCTGGGTTGACTATATGATGCTTTTATCCCCAAATCATCTGTTCTGTTTATACTGAATAATAAGTTCTGCACCTTTAAGACTTGTTCCGAGAGTGTAGCAGGGAGAGAAGAAGTGGGCGCTTTGTTTTCAGAAACTGCACTCCCTCCTCCACATTCCTGCTCCTGGACTGTGCAGTCTGTGGATGGACAGACAGCAGGACAGAGCTCTCCTTTGCTTTTAGTTAGTTTTAGCTAGCTGAGGTGAAGAAGTTCCCGGACTGTGGGTTTTTTTCCATTTTTCTGGACCTGTTCCAACCTGCTCTGGACTGAACACCCAGAGGAGCAGCGGCAGCTCGCACCTGTGGCCCACGGGGCCCGGCCTGGGCCGCGGCATTTCCAGCACCGAAGGGACTGATAAGAGGCTGAGTGAGCTGAGCCACAGAACATGGAGGGGACTTTCTGAGTTTGTCTCTCTTTTGGAGCAGCAAGAGGTTTTATTGTTTAATATTGTTTAGGTTTTCTTCTTTAATAAACGCTTTTTTCCACTTTTCTCCAAGGAGGTATTTTTTCCCGAACTGACTGGAGGGAGGGGCTGATTGAATCTGCTTCCTAGAGGAACCCCTTTGGGGCTCTCTCTCAAATTTGCCCTGAACCAGGACAGGGCTATAGCCCTTAGTTGCACACAGACTTTAGCTCCAATAGTGAATTCTTCTACCTAGTGTCTGGACTAATTTTGAAATTAGAGTTAAGTTCCCAGGTTACTTAGAGCCTTCTGATTATTTCAAGCTACTATGCTTCAAGATGTTTTTCTATACAACAAACAGGATTCTCAACAGCAATGGTTGACTAGCCAATTTGCTGAGATGGGCTTTAAACTGAATGACTTGGCTGAGGTCCAAAGTGGCAATGCTCATGCCATTGCTTCCTCCTGGGGAGTGGGCCATGCCAACCAGGGCAAACTTGGCTGCCTCAAGGTGAGAGTCTTAGGGCTAACTGTCACACCAGAGCAGTGCTCTTGTGCGTGCAACCCCTGGACTGGGTCAGCCGAGAGTGTGGCAATGAATAAAAGGATGGGTACAATGGATTTGCTTAGAAAATAAAGAACTTTAAATAATGTGCAAAAATAACAAACGTGGAAATGCCGTGCACAGTACGAGGGACAGGATCCAACAACTTCACAATGGGGCAAACAGAACCTTATCCTTATCCCCTCACTTTATGTGAGGGGCAGGGCTGAGGGGACAGGATGCAACCAGGGCAGAGAACAAAACATGAGACTAAATAAGGAAACTGTAGTAAACCAATCAGAGGGTAGGGTTCAGGACTTGGCTTTATATGAAATGGCTTACTTTGCATAAGTATTCCCATCATTCCATGCTGCTCACCCTAACTTAACAAGATGTTTCCCACAGCCTAAGGTTAATGCTTTTTGAGTAAGTCAGTAGGGCTATTCTGCTGTCCATTTAAGCCAGACCCACTCCAACAGCTACCCACATCAAGGGTGTGTATGGCTATGTGGAATCCTCTTACATGTCTCCTAGGAAACCTGGGTGCTCGACTGCATCCCTGAAGTGCCTGTGCAAAATGCACAGAGCACAGGGAAAAAACAGGAAGAACTGGAAATCTGTGTGTGGTGACAGAGTCATGCTCTCACTGCAATTTCAGAGACATGGTAGGAGAGCTTACCACTGGAATGTTGTCATGGATTCCTGTGTACTTTTTAGAATGGACAGGTCAGCGAGGTGAGGCAGTGGAGTTGGTCTTTATGTGAAAAAGCATCAAGCTCTGCCCAGGGACAGACAAGGGTTTATGGGTAAAAATTAAGGGACAGCCTAAAATGGGTGACACTGTTGTGGGTGTTTACTAAAGGCCACCTGACTTAGACAAGGAGGTTGGTGAGGGTTTCCATAGGCAACTGGAAGTAGCCTTGAGATCATGGGCCCTGGTCCTCCCCTGAGAATTCAACAATCCTGATAACTGTTGGAGGCACAACGTGGCTCAGCACACAGTCCAGGAAGTTCCTGCAGATTATGGATGATAACTTATTAATGCAAGTGGTGTAGAAGCCAATGAGCCAGTGTGTTGCTGGACCTTGTATTGACAAACCAGGAGGGACTGAACATGAATATTGGTGGCAGCCTTGTCAGAAGTGATCCTGCATGGAGGAAGCAAAGCAGTAAGCAGGACTACATCCCTGAACTTCCAGACAGCTAGCCTAGGCCTCTTCAAAGACCTACTAGAGGAATCCCATGGGATAGAGCTCTAGAGGAGAATAGAGTCCATGAGACCTGGTCAATATTCAGACATCACTTTCTCCTAACTGAAGACTGGTGTATTCCCATGATCAAGAAATCAGGGAAAGGAGCAGGATACCTGGATGAGTGAACAGGGAGATTCTAATAAATCGTGAACAGAAAAAAGAAATTTATGGGATGTGGCAAAAAGGACAGGCCACATGGGAGGACTGTAGGAACATCCTCAGAGTATGCAGGGATGTGATAAGGAAAACCAAGGCCTACTTGGAACTGAGTCTGGCAAGGGATATCAAGGACAACAAGTACATTAGCAGCAAAAAGATTAGGGAAAATGTGGGGCTGCTGTTGAATCAGATGGGTATCCTGATGATGGAAAACATGGAGAAGGTAGAATTATTGAATGTCTTCTTTGCCTCAGACTTTACTGCTTAGGCCATCCTTCAGGAATCCCAAACCTTGGAGGTAAGACAGGAAGGCTGGAGAAAGGAAGACTTACCCTTGGCTGTCAAGGGTTTGGTTAAAGATCCTTTGGCTAGGCAGACTTAACATCCATAAATCCGTGGGCTCTGGTGGGATGCATACACGGGTGCTGAGGGAGCTGGCATATGTTGTTGCTAAGCCACTCTCCACCATCCTTGAAAAATCACAGAGAGCAGGAGAGGTGCCTGATGACTGGAGGGTGCATTGGGGTGCATTGGGAAGAGTGTGGCCAGCAGGTCGAGGGAGGTGATCCTTTCCCCCTGCTCAGCCCTGGTGAGGCCACACCTGGAGTGCTGTGTCCAGTTCTGGGCTCCTCAGCACAAGGGAGACAAGGAGCTGCTGGAGAGGGTCCAGTGGAGAGCCACAAGGATGATCAGGGGTCTGGAGCTTCTTTCTCATGAGGAGAGACTCTGGGAGCTGGGACTGTTTGGTCTGGAGAAGAGAAGACTGAGAGGGGATCTCATCAATGCATAGAAATATCTCAAAGGTGGGTGTCAGGAGGGTGCTGCCAGACTCTTTTCAGTGGTGCCCAAAGCCAGAATTTGGAATAACAGCCCTGAACTAAAACACAGGAAGTTTCACCTCAACAAGAGGAAGAACTTTACACTGAGGGTGGCAGAGTACCGGAACAGCTGCCTGGGAAGGCTGGGCAGTCTCCTCTGAAGAAGCTCAAAATCCACTCAGACATGTTCCTGTGTCACCTTCTCTAGGGGACCCTGCTTTGGCAAGGAGGTTGGTCTGGGTGAAGTTCCACCCTGATTCTCTGTCTTCCAACAGTTATTCAGTGACTTTGAGCATCCAAACTTAATGCAAAAAGACCTGACCAATACAGATAATGGATCTTCCTCTGAAAACGTGGCATGTGAAAATTTATATTGTAGGCATGTAAATTTTCTCACTCTTCTAAATTGGGATTTTAGATACAGAAAGCTCTGAGACTGAGAGTGTTTGAGGAACTAATATGGAAATAGTTTTAAATTTTTGAAAATCCAGGAATTTTAAAGAGGTAAATATGCTAGCCACCATTTCAGATGTCAAACTGCTATTTCTTCACCTTTCCCTGAGATTGTTATGAAATGTAAGCTTGAGCTGAGTTTATATTCACCTTTGAAAGGCTGGGAATGTACAGTAGTACTGTAAATGGAAAAAAACCCATATTATTAGCTGTCCAGCCTTTCTTAAAAATTAAAGAAAAGGTGCATGAAGTGACATCATTTGCCATTCCATGCTGTTCAAGTACAGTAACATCACTTTTGTTCCACAGAAGTCATGTGCATCTTTCAGGCAATGTCAGAACAAATGCACAAAAGCTGGAAATCCAGATATATCATGCTAGCTGCCACAGAGCTGACAGAGAAGTAGCTTAGTGCAAGGCACTGCCCGAATGGTTCTGTTTCATTGCACAGTGCTCAAAAAATGTTGGCTGCGTTATTTTGGTATACTCATTCCCCCATCCTATTTTTGCATAATATTCAATCCTTGGCACACAAGAAGCATCAGCCCATTTACCTAACATGACCTATCCAAAAATAAACTGCAGATGACTGATCTTTAGTATTTTCAGTAGATGGCAAAAGAGGCTCGTACTGAATGGCATGAACCTCCTAAAACTG
This sequence comes from Ploceus nigricollis, assembly GCA_013399945.1. Classification (NCBI taxonomy): domain Eukaryota; kingdom Metazoa; phylum Chordata; class Aves; order Passeriformes; family Ploceidae; genus Ploceus; species Ploceus nigricollis. The sequence goes on from VXBC01007503.1 coordinate 93,379, forward strand.
AGCATGGCAGCAGCTGACTCCAATTAGACCAAAGAGAAACATCCCTTTTTTTGTTACAGTAACAAAATTGTCCCAAGCTGATATCTGAGAGTATTAGAGAAATATACTTTCTCCCTAATTTTATGCTGAAACAAGGCCCTTAAATAAACCCCATCATTAAGGATTTAAACACCTTTCTTTCTTCTTCTCTCTGACAGACCTTCTTCTCTAGCATGTATTTTTGTCAGTTTTTTCTGATGTTGTTCTCTCTGTGCATTTAGGAAAGCAGCACAAATGACACTGTGTCTGCAATGACTGTGTGGATCACTTGTACGACTTGTGTGATTTATATGTTCTCTGAATCTCACAGTAATGCACAGTTTTGTTTCTGTGCATTACTCTTTTCCTAAGGACAGTGACCCTATTTACAACAAATTACAATCCAGAAGAAAAATAAACAGCACGTAAGAATAGCTCACATTGATGCCACTACTTTGTATTAATCTGTAAACTCATATTGTCTTCTCCAGCCTTCCCAAAACATGAGCCCTCCCACTCATCACCAGGTGCTCTATTACAAAAGAAACCAAACCCAAAAATCAAAACCGCCTGTACCTGAATTATGCACTTCCTGTGTTATGAATTCTCACAATTGTGTAGTACTAGCTGAATTAGAAGTTAAAAATAGCCCTAGGTGCAAAAGCTGAGAAATATATGGGAAGAATCACAGGTCAGATTGGATCAAGGATTCTAAATACCTCTGTTTCTTAAAATGTCAAAGGCAGTAAATAATTCTGCCTTTTTTTGCCTTTCATTGTCAAACCACAACAATATAAAGTAGCCATTTTCTATGCTATTCATTGCTATGAAGAATGATTTTATTTTTATTCTGTAATGTAATCTTGATTTTTGAGTAGCAGTAGTACTTTTCCAGTGAAGTTGCAGGAAAAATGCACCAGATGGCTCTATGGTGACATTCGTCTGGGATAGACTGCCAATAACCTGCTCAGAATGGATGTAATATCTTCATTCCATGAAAATATAACTGGAATAGTTATTTAAAAACTCTGGATAAATGCCTTTATCTTTTTAAGTTTGATACTATGAGCAGGACTGAGAGAGTGGTTGAAAAAAAGGCAGAAAATAGTATTGAAATTTAGTACCTTGACTATGAAAAAATATCAAAATTAATCTCAGTCAAAGCAGGACTAAATGGATACCCATTTAGGGTATCACATTTTAGGATGTGATTATTGACTTATTCATTGAATGCTACACACCAATAAGGAAATTTAATCTGAATTATGTGCTATACTAAATGAGAATGACTCCTTATTTGTGTAAAACCAGAAAATGGTTAATCAATTTTCCTCAGTATTATAGGCAGATTTTTTGAATCTTCGTGTCTCTTTTTCAGCTTCTTATGTGAAGCTCTGCCTCTTAAGGGCTCAAGTCTTAACTAAAGCTTTTGGACTTAACAGGGGTTTTAGAATGAATTGAGCTTTTGATTTGGAAGTGAGGAATGAGAGAATTTTGGAGCTGTGTTTCTGCTGGGCTTAGCACTTCTTGCAATACAGAAGGGGCAGATGCAGCCTGACATACAGAGGATGTGGAAAGCCAGGGCAAGGAATACATCAAATGGAATGATGATGTGCTTTACAGAGCTGCTGCAGGACCGGGTGAGACAGGTCATTAGCTGGTTTTGGAGGAACTGGGAGACAGTGAGCTCTAAGCTCCAGTCAAGAGTGAGAGCTGGTGGTGGCACAGCAGGTGATTGTACAGTGGGGTGAATGGGGGACAAAAAAGCCCTCTCCAGCATTCCCAGTCAGATCATGACTTATAAATTTCTGCTTCTCTGAAAGTTTCAAATGAGTAAAACAATAAATTTGAGAAGAAAATATTCCTATTAATTTTTTGAGAAGAACAAAACATTATAGAGAAAGCTGCTAAGGCCTTATCAAAAAATACTATCTATCCTGTTCATTAAGATATTCAAGTTCTACAGAGAAACCTAGATACATATTGATCATCAGGCCAAAAAAAGGGCAAATAAAATTACATAAAATTAAGTAATTTCCACTTAATCAGTATTCAACTAATGAAAGCACAGTAAAGAAAGGATTGTTCATATTTAAGATAATTACTAGCAATAGATATGTTTCCCAGAACCTGACTCTACTGACATTATTGTAATAGCAAGTGATGCACAAGTGCCATTTGCTCACCAATTTTTAGAAGATTAGTTCCTTAAAACATCACTGTAAGAGAAGCCAGAGCTTTTTCCTTTAAAGTTCTCTTTGTAAAGGCATTACCCACTGTAAAAAAACCCAACACCCTGAGAAACTAGAATACTATAATAATATTTCATCAGATGCAAAAACCACTACAGAAAACACATGGGATATTAAAGAAAAATTACAGTACTGTAAGAATTAATAATAATAATAAGTACTCGCACAAGATTTCCAAGATTTTATGGTACTTGTGTTACAGCCTAAATAAAATTAATAGCAAAAATCTGAGTCTTTAGTGCTTACATACAAAAATTCATAGTTCTAGTTCAGAAAATGTCTCCAGGTAAAATGTGACCAAAATGACTGCTTTCACTTAATTTTCTCTGCAATTTTTCAGTGAACATTTAGGAAGTTCCACACAAATGGATGGATCCTGGTGACTCTCTGTCTTTCTGTATTTTAAACAATCACTAGCTGACTAGGGATTCATAGTTTTACATTCCCTGTAAAACTATAGCCAAAATGGTGGAATCACAAAATTGGAAAATACTATAGGATGTTTTCAATCTTCAGCTTTCTCACTTGGAACAAATAGAATTTTAACCCTTTGGACTGACCTTCACAGAATCACAGAGCTGCTTGCCTTGGAAGGGACCTCAAGTTCCAACATTCATCTAGCATATTGATAAAAACATTTTGTGACACAGATTTCACAGACTTTACAGATGTACCAGCTACTTATCTGTCCTTATCGGAATGAATCTTTTCCTTGATATGTAGCCTGCCTTTGTTGCTCTAGTTTAAACCCACCAATTTCTGTCTCACGGACACAGATTAAAAACTGTTCTCCCTATTTCTACAGCAGTTACTCACAAATATGAAGGTCATGTACCCTTTCCTTTACATTCTTACGAGCACACAGTCTGAGACTTGCTTAAAGACACTGTAAGCATCAGTCAAACATAATAATTTCCACTGACGAGCAGTAACAAAGTTCTTTATATGTTCTCCAGTCTGAGAGCCACTGTTTTCAGGATGATGCTCTCTTATTGTCACAGAGCAGAGCAGCAGTCTTCTATATAATATCTGCTTACTTAATTCTGACTGTACTATCCTGCTCTAATCTCAACATACTCAATTCCGTCCCACCAGGAGTACTTTTTCCTCATCTCTCTGACAATAAAAAAAGTGTGGGGAAGTGGTGGCAAAACAAGAAAAATAAAGCTAGTATAAGGTATCTCTACTGAAAGCAAAGCTTTCATTAAACCCACTGAAAGACTTGTCTGAGATGGAACAGAAGCGATACAGAAAATGGGCTTTTTAGCTCACTTTCAAGTAGTTGGATGTGGCTTCCCTGGCTCAATAAGAGTACATTTAAGTCTGTATGATTCCCTTTTTTCAGTACAGCACTCGAGAAATAGGGAAGAGCAAGGGTTTTACAATGAGTGTATTACTTTTGTTTCCCTCTTTCATTAATTTTGTCTTCTTAGATATACTTAAAATTTTCTTTCTAGAGACACAGAACTCCCACTAGCTTACTATCACTAAGCATATTATTTTGAAAATATAAATAGGAGTAAATTTCAGCTTTATTAATATATTTGCTATTTTTGCTACTACACTGGATTTCTGAAACTGTTATGGTTGAGTCATCCTGCCTAATACTGTTACAAGATACCCAGGGTAATATATATACACCACTAATTTTACTCTCCTAGGTGGGAGATTTTACTATCCTAGGAGGATAGATATAATGAACATGCCAGTATTTCTTACAAGAGATGACAAACAGCAGTCTCTTAACAAGAAAAGGATCTCTGTGTAAATGTTTGTATTTTCCCACAGACCCAGAAAACATCACATTCAGGTCCTGCCACAAATAAAACTAGCTGGATCCTTTATATTGACAGGATTTTACCATTTCAACTAAATTATGCAGAGCTACGATTAATCCACTTTCTCACATGGAAAAAATGATGTTGCTTGTGGCTGACTGAGTCAGACAAATTCTGGTGCATGTCTGAATCCAACCACAATTTCATTTTGTTTCATAATTACAGTGAGTCCAGAATATCCTATGAAGGAGGACAGTCAACTGACAGGGAAGCTTGAAGTCATGTGAAGAAAAATCTATTCCCATCTGTTTTAAAGATAAAGCAGAGAATAAGGAAAGATTAGGCAAGAAGATAAAAAAGGAAGTATTTGGGGAGCAGGGCAGGACTCTTGGAGAGACTGTTTCCTCTACATTATTTTGTAACTTTTCCACAGATCTTTTTTACATATTTTGTCTGCCAGCAAAAACCAGTAGTCTAAGAAGTACTTTTCGACATTTTTTCTGACTCTTAGTTTCACTGCTACTTGGGAAGAAAATACTGCAGTTCTGCACTTGGTCACACAAGGCTATATGAAATGGCTCTGTGATGTCTGCGGCGCACAGGTAGCACAGGAAAACTGTGAGTGAGTGAGTGCCATGTGGAGAGACAGGCATCGACTGAGCAAAACTGTGGGAACTCATCACTCTGTGAACATGGCTGCAGGCAGCTGGACCATACCTCATACTAAAGACTGCCTGGCAGGTGACCTACACAGGTCTCAGTGAGGTCTGAACTATCTAAGCCTGTACAGACCAACTACAAACATGATCTACAGATGTGATAGTGAGGCCCTGCTCCTGTACAGAAAGGCAATCCAAATAATCCCATTTCCTCCATCAGGGAATTCAGAAGGGATCTTGAGAAGTTTCCTGCAGTATTTGTCAAGTGCTGGTCTTGCCCTATGATATTCAAGATTTTTGAAAAATATCAGGTAGGTAAGGAAATAAAGGTTTACTTAAACGTCTTCCTGGTATCTCAAGTTGTAGATTTTTCAAAACGGCCAGCTGGTATCCTGACAGAAATTAAGCAATCAAAGCAAAATAAAAATAAATTCCCAAGCAATAGTTTTAATGGAGAATAGTAAAAGCTGTGTGCTAACAGAATGGAGAAGTAAGCAGTAAGATGTTAATTCTTTCTCATTTGTGTGACTGGTCAGTGAAAATATCTGAAAGATTGTACAGGGACTCTGCTAATCACATGTGAAAGGTACAAAGACAGGAGCAGAGTGAAGCTACAACAACACCATATTCTGACAATTGCCAGCAGAAGGTTTCTAATAGCAGCAGAAGGTTTCTATTCTAAATCCCTTTCACTGACATAAATTAAATCTGGATGACTAAAGAAAACTTACACAATTTACACAGGGAGTTTTGATGCCAGTCCTGTGCCTAGCTCGGGTCAAAAGCCTACTGATGTGCTGACCAGAATAGAAGACATCTGTAGCATTTCAATACACACTTCTCATTAAAACACTAAGAACAGTAAATAAATGTAGCTGACATATGTTCCACTCTCTTTTTACATCTTCTGCAAATAGCAGTGTGTGCTGAAAATGTTATTCAAGAAGTGGGAAAGTCAAGGCAGGTGAGTGTTACAGGTCTACCTGGAGAGAACTGGCACTAAAAATTGGTGGATGCCTTCAGATCTCCAAAAATCTAACAGAAATGCACATATTGAAGAGTGGAGTCAGTTCTCATGCTGACTACACTTCAGTTCCCATCACCTGTGATAGGAAATAAAATTTTCTTCAGCACTCAACAGCCACAGTGTATATTGTAGCACTGAAATAAAATCATCAAGCTCTGTGCAAATCTTACTTCTTGGAGTAACAGTAATTCATGCCGTAATTCAGTAGAAAGTGAAAAATCTATCAAAGAAATACAGAACCCAATAGCCAATTCTAGCTTTGAGTCTTGATTAACAATAAGGAATATTCAAATGAATGCCCATAACACTAGGAGTGAAACCTAATAATAAAGCAAGATACAACACCGGATGAATTGTATTCCCCATTGTAGTATATCATCACTGTGACACAGGATGTCTAAATATCTTTTTCAGTGTTTTCAGCTCTTCTTAAAATGGTGATGCAGTCACAAATTAAGGGAACTGTTGATAGATGAGGAATGCAACTTGGGGCACTTCTTACGCGCACATATACAATCTCAGACATGAGAAAAATCTGTGTACTAGAAAATCGAAATCTCATTCCTTGCTATGACAAGATCTAATGAGAGAAGAGGGAGGGAAAAATGTTTTGGAAATTGTTCAACATAACTCAGTGTCTAAAGACATAAAAATAGGGGAGAAGGATGGAGAAGAAGAAAAGTGAAAAAGACCTCTTTTTAGAGAAAGTAGTACCTAATGACATGCTATAGTGTCAAAACAAGATGAGGCAGCTTGTAGCTGTTGTATGCCTGCCTTAATTATAAAACAGGTAATCTGCAACTGCAGAAATTTCAGGATTTCTTTCTACTAGCTGCAGGGCCTGACTTGTCAGAGGCATATGTTGATGTAGCTAACATCAAAACTAATGTATATTAGCTGCACTCACATTTGTGTCAAATCCTTTTACATTTTATGCTCTTTTTATTTTGTCATGAAGAAATCCCTGCAAGTGTAAGCAATTACACTTGACAAAATCTTGCAGGTAAATTGCAGTAAGTGATGACTCTGTTCTTCACTGCTCAAAGAACAAGAAATTTTCTTGCTACTACCCAATAACATTATCCCAATTTCTATTGCATTAGTCTCCAGAATGGAATAATCAAAGTGGCACATAGGCTGTTATTTCTTGATTAGATCTTTGCCATCACTTTATGAAAATTTATCTAGATCTATGTGATAAAAGGAAGCAAAAAGTACCTATGGGGAATTAATATACATGAAAAAATAATATCTTTTATCCCTTCTCTGAACAGTTTAAGTATCTGTAACTATTTTTCCTTTAAAGGCAAATTAAGATAACTCCATAGTAATACAACTTGCAAAGTCTTACCGACTTATAAAACTTCTCAAAAAAATGGCCAGTGGATTTTCAGTAGAGTATGAATAACTTCAATTACCACATTTTATGAGAGCATGCTTCTTTCCTGGTGCTGGTGCTGGCACTTTTCTGCTACTGAAATAACACCCCAGACAAGACAACTGTCTGTCCAGAACAGCTGTCTGAATCAAACTTACCCTTGACTCAGGATAGTCCTGTTCTGGCCAGGGACAGCATGGGTCATCAGCTGCTAGGGTGGAATGGACAGTAGGATTTCAGCAACCTATGCTTAGGACAGTGCTTCCATGGCAGAGGTCATGCCCAAGTGGTCAGGTAGTACCACTACCTGTCAGTAGTCAGCCAGGACAGGGTAAATTTCCTCAGTAAATGGGAAAAAAAGAAAGCAATATTGACTTTACAACTTATTTAATTGTGAATAAAATAGAGGCAAAAAAGAAAATAGAGGATGGTTTCAAGTCAGAAAAGGGTTAACTGCATTTCACTTCCCCATGCAAGAATCCAGAGCAATAGTGGCAGGCACTGAAGCTAAAACAATGTCAAACAAGTGGGGTTAAGCACTGTGCTACTGGCTGGAGCCAGGCATACTCAGGTTGTTCATTTTAACCTAGCAGATTACCGAGGCACAACTGAAAGAACTGTCAACTTGCGGCTTTTACAGAATGTCATAACTGCTATTAATATTGTACTTCAGGTAATTTAGTTGTCAGGATGTGACAACAGCATTCAGAAGGCCTATAGTATCACACTGCAAAAATGTAGTATATGATTTATCAAGATGATTGTGTTGCCTGAAAATATCTAATGTACTTGATGGTAATCAGTAGTTTCTCTTGTAAATGAATTTCTCTTATAGATTCCAACCCTCCTCCCACCAGCAGATGTGTATGACTCAGTGGGCTAAGGAATATTGTATTCATTTCAAAGGAGTGCTCTTACTGCCTCTGCCAACAGCCATACTAATATGGACAGACTTCGAGAATTCCTCCACTGTTAGCAGCCATGATGATGGACACTGAAAGGCAGGACGGATGAGCAGCATGAGCAGTAGTGTGGGGGGGAAAGGGAAGGATTCTTCTCTCAGGTATTCAGAAAGTGCCAGTCATCTGAATGTCTGCCTAGAAATAAAACATCAGCCACAAATGCAGCTCATAGCATGCCTGTCTGCTGCAAAGACAGACACCTCATGCATTAGGCCTAGCAGACAGTTTGGTCAGGAAGGCAAAGAACCACAGGGCCAAATAAGGGAACTCAAACTGACTCAAATATTTGACTGCTGTTATTTAAGATTCGTGTTCAAATGAAGTCATTATTTACTAACCCCAGAAGCCATCTGTCATTGATGGAGCTCTCCCATAATATCTGTAACACTCCATGAAATATTCTTCTAATCTGATAGCTGTAAATACTGAGGTCCCTGAGTGGAGAGTTTAGCTATACTTTCACCTTAATTCTGCTGAGAATTGCAGTTCAACAAAACTCTACATCATGTTTTGCTGTCTTTACAACTCCAGGTTCAGTGAGGCTAAGGACTTGATGAAGAGAAAGACAAAATCAGTCTCCCATGTCAGCAGAGGACTGATGCTTCCCATCCAGCCTCCAGCACTGGGACAAGACAAGAAAAGGCTTGTCCTTTTTCTGGATGGACAGAGATAAGCAGATTTACTGTCAGTTCTCTTTAATGTACCAACACATTATCCATGATGAACTGTTAAATATTAATTAATTTATTAAGTGCTTTTTAAAGTTGCAATCATATCAATACCTGCATGGTGTACATCTATACCAGAAAAAATGCCCAGTATATTTTATATATATTCTAACCCTTTTAACATTGTTATCTCCTTCTTCAGTTTTCTAAAGTGCTACAGACTACCAAAAGACATGCTGGTCTTGTATTCAGATATCTTAATTAAAGATCAAGGATAACCCTCTTAATTCTATTTGTAGTTAAATGCAGCTTGGTTTCTAGTATCCTTTCATGTCTTTGTGAATTCCCTGGAAATGAATGAACCCTCTTCCCACTGTAGTGGTAGTCCATAGTACCACTTTCCTGTGTGGTTTCTTTGTTGATTACTTTAGCCCAATCTGTAGAGTTTCCTTCAGTAAGGACAATATCTGTATCTTTTTCTGTGACATTCCAACCTAGGAACAGGAAAACAGAACACTTGGGTTAAACAGTTATTATTTTGTCTGTTTCTGTTTTCTAAAATTTTCTCTCACTGCTCACTACAGGGTTTGCTGTGAAATGAACTTGAATGCAGTACAACACAGAGACACCAAACCTCATCTGTTTTTCTAGAGTCATTTGAGTACTAGAAGATTTCTTTTCTTTACTTTTTTTAAGATTTATATTTTTTTATAGGTAGATGGGAAGAGTTCACCTCTCGTCACTCACACAGTGGACAATATTGCTGCTGTGTCCTTATTTCTGTGTCATTACGTTGCATAATTCTGCACTGCCCTCTCTACTTCCTGAAACCGTTTCTTCACACCAGCCACTGGAGTAATGTAATTTTCATAATCCACTTATGTATGGAAAATATTAATAAGAACTGGTGAGAAAAGAAAAAATATTTTATCTTGTCCTCAGAAAACATAGTACACAGGAACCACATCTGCACCAGGGACATCTGCCTTTATCAAATGTAAAATGGTGCTGAAGATGCTCCCATTCTCCATTTTTGTTTGTCCATTGAGCTTAGAATCCATACAAGCAGAATAAGCTTGTATCTAGCAGATCTCTATCAGAATAAACTTTGTATCTAGCAGCTCTGACCAGTCCTGTTTGCAACAACTAGTTGCAATGGCTTAGGTCCACAGGCTGGCAACAAAACCATCTTAACAAACAGTGAAGCATATCCAGTATCCATGCCATGACAGACTATTAAGAAATTATTTCCTGTATCTATTCTGAGATGAAAGGAAAACATCTCCCCTTGCCCAAAAATATGTTTCTTTCGTGAATGCTGATTCAACCCAGGAGCTGAGAAAAAGGAGAGAATATAGTGTGTAGATAGAAGGCTCTTTAGTGTGGAATTTTTGCCTCTGGTCATACCTTTCAATGCATTTCTCCCCAGTGCAAAGTCTTTGCCAGTACATCTGACATCCAGATACGTCTGGAAACCTTTTCAGTGTTCAAATTTTACATTATCATCTAAGCCATACTTAGCTGACATTTCAAAAAGCTGTTCACTATCAAGAATCAGAAAGACTTCACTATAACAAAACCATAACATTCAGATCATTATGCAGAGCTGACAATTTGCTACCAAACATACAAAAAAATAAACAGTTAAAGACCTAAATTACCATTTGCAGATGTCTGAATGAGACTATTCCTTATCTAAGCTTCTATGCTGAATGCAATAATTCTGCCTTTTCATTCTTCCAACTGTACTTGGCCTATTATCATGCCTGCCCAAAAATACACACAATTAATAATATTCTTAATTTCCTTGGTATTGAGGTATCAGAATACTATAATTCAATGCACTAAAGACCTAGTTAATGGATTTAGTTCACATTTTTTCCCACAAATTTGTGCTGCTTACAGAACTCCAGAGTATCATTGCAGAATTACACCTTGCCATACCCAGCAGTATGAGCTGGTGCTGCTTGCAGGAACCACCACTGGAACAGCAGTAAAGCAGGCAAAGCTGCCCAGGTGGTGACCAAGGGCTCCCTCAGCTCTATTCCTGCTACAAGACATGGAGGGATCTGGCTTCCATTGCTGCTGTTGGCTGGTTTCCTCACCTCAGTGAGCTTCTGTGTCTTACCTTCTGGCACTAAAATTGAGTTCACATCAGCACCAGCCAGAGGCTGGTATGTTCCTTCTGAGCTGGGCACCATGGCATTAACACCTGTTTTATGGATAGAAGGTTTTCCTCCTGGAGCTATCCTCTCATAGAGGACAGATCTGGATTCTTGCTCAGCTGAGACAAGGGTTCCATGCCATGATTCATCTTCCAGTCTTCCTGGACTGAAAGTCATTGCTCAAAAATGTGGATACAAAACTCTCAGGGACTGAAGTGACAAACTCCCCTACTTTAATCCTGCATGCTTTTATTTTAAATAGAGGTAGTTGTTACTGGTAAATGTCTGCAGCATGTCCTGTGTTAGTAGGAATATTTTGGATGGAGCACTTGAGTAAAGTACACCTGCAGCCACTGCATGAATGACTTAACCTGGCCTGAAGGAGTAGCTTTAAGAAAGGCCAAAACCAGGTTTAATAAACAAAAAGTTAAACTTGTCTTCAAATTAACTGCACTAATACCACATAACTAAATAATTTGTGATATTGAAAATGAGTTGCTGAGATTTCACCTATAGCTGAACAATGTAACTATAGACTGGTTTAATGGAGGTGAAAAGTTATTGTCTTTGAAAGATGCTGTAGTATCTAATGAAAACAGCTCAATCAGAAGACTCTTTGTACTTAGCAAATCAGCCGCATATTTTTATTTTCCTTTTACATCCACCTAATTATTTTAAAGTCAAGTTTTATATTATGATAAACACGCAACTTGTCCAATGACATGTAAATAAATTTTTAGTATATATTAGTAAAGTGTAGGCAAATCCACACAGCTGGAAGTAAACAGAATATCTTATCTATAACATGTAAGCAAGGAGTAATACTTCGAATAAATCCTTAGAAGAGAAATTCCAATAACTAAAATTCACAATGTTTTCAAGACCTAGTTTAATTTCCAGCTGTCATCAACTTCATCCCATGTCTGAGTTGGAAACAGAAATAAGCATCAAAAATAATTTTACAATATTTTAATTTATTGTGAGGGGAAGTTATTAATTATAAGATATAATTATTTTATTGTATATTTTTTCTTCCATGTTCAGAGTGTTTTTCAGTTCCTTTTGTTTATGTTTAAATCATTCATCCTTCAAGTGAACACTGTCTTCACCAGAAACTTGAATAGTAAACCAATTAAACTGGCGAAACCAAGTGAGCTCTGGAACTGGATATTTGGCTTTGTAAAGCTGATAGTCTAAAGTCTTAATGCTTTATACTGGAAAGAGCTTCACTTAGACATGAAGGTAGACAGATGTTCTTGTAAAGTTCAGATTTTTTGCAAAGAAAAAGGGAGAAAGACCTCTACACATTTCTTTCCATTATATAGTGATTTTAATCTTCTTTAAAATGCATTGAGAAGCACTGGGAGGCCCCAGAATCTTTTGGTTCTGTTGAACCGTCTGTTTCAGCCTCAGACATAGCCACAGTGTCTGCTGTTTGAAGCCTTTGAAGTACCTACAGATTGGACTTACACTGCCCTCAGCGACTCGAGGGAGGAACCAGTGGTTTGAAGGAGAAAAAAATCCTCTGCTTGCAGCCAAGTTTTGACTTATCTGTCAGCTTTGGTCCAATCCAAAGTTACTTCAAAAGGCTTCAAAGTGCAGACACAGTGGCTGGGGCTGAAGTTGACTTTGGAGATTTTTGGATCCAGCACTCAATAACATTTTCCAAAATTAAATTGTGGATGGATTAAAATGAAGTAATATAATTAAGCATACACTCCTACTCCTTTGCTATGCCTTTGCAATCTACTGATAAAATGTACTCTAGAAAAGATAGATATTTGACAACCAAAAATTTTTAATTGTGGTTCAGTTTAATTTAATAACCTCTGTTCTATCTGTGAAACAACATAAAAGGTTATTAAAAAATAGTTGTCTGCCTCAGGTGCTGAGTAAAGCTGGTTTTCCACCCCACTGCTGAACTCAAGGTGAGTCACTGCTTTCTCCTATTTTTACATGCAGATTCTTGATGTATTTAAAACCTATATTGATATTTATGAATGCTCTGGCTCACTACTCCCTTCATTTCTCAGGCTTTTTTCACTACCAGAATACTGGCAGTGTTTTAAAACAATACTTTATCAAAATATGCTAATTAAAATAAATCTAATTAATGTGGAATTCCAAGGTCTCCCTACTAAATATAGTGTCATTCCTAAGGCTAAACTTTTCACTAGAAGGTTTTCTTTGGTGAGAGGAGAACAAGCATGGCAAGAGGGTGCTTTGGGGAAGGTCACTTTGGGTGCCCATTGAATCTTCATTCTTCCTGGTTAACAGCAAGAATGTGAACTCTAGTTGTCATATCCCAACAAGACACTGTAGCCCATTAAGTCAATTGAGAAAATTCTCTCTCTGTGTCTTCCTTTTGAAGCTCCTCCTAGAATTGTTTAGGTTGGAAAAAACTTCTGGGATGATCAAGTCCTTAACATGACCAAGTCCTCCTACATTAGGTAAATAAATATTTCCTTGGATTCTGCATTAAAATATCTCTGCAAAATGGGGAAAGGTCAGGCAGTATTTCTCTGCTACTGTGACCATATTCAAGGTGAAACAAATTTAGGAAAAGTGGTGAAAAACTCAGTCGGGGATATGAAAAAACCTGTTGATTAGTCAGTCTTCTGAAATGGCAGGAGCATGTAGATATTCCAGGTAGGTAGATTCAGGGGAAGAAAAGGAGTTTTCTATTTGTATCCAATGTTTTTGTGATGTCTCAGAGACTGAGTGTCCTGCAGACTTGAAAGAGATACTTACAATAGCTTTTAGCTCTGTCATTCAGCACAGAGGCTGAATGTGGTCTAGTTGTGGAAAAACGTGAAGGTTTGTGCAGGCCTCTCTACTTTTTAGTGTCTTTTAGCAGGTTTTGTTGAGTTGGGTGAAAGTCAGATGCTGCTGGCAGCTACTCTGTGGTTTTGTCCACTTTGGTTGTGATAAAGAGAAGCAGTAAAATCTGTTCCAGACTACCTTTGTTACAGTGAGATATCCAAACCTGAATGATTCTTGCAGAGCTTGCTGAAAAGCTGAAAAGTGTTCTTATGGACAGAAGTATTTTTCTCCATTCTCATCAAAAAGGTTTTTGTCACAGGCACAGAAATTATTCAAAGTTGTCTCAGTTATTATTATTGAACACTAGAAAAATCTAGTAAAGAAGGAAAATAGCAAAAGGGTGGCCTTGTTTGTGCTGACATGTCTCTCATCAGGGAAGAAGGATTGTCATAAAAGAGAATCCAGTCAGGTAAATTCACAGGTTACAGACTAAATTTGTAACATAGTAGACATATAAAAGACACATAATGCATTTCAAAAGAGCTGGGGAAGCATGTTCATACAATGCAAAAGGAAAAGTTTATTTATTTGCAACATACTGGGAATCCTGATTGATGATCATCAATCTAAACTTAACATCAACATTTCTGGTTAAATGGATTAATACAACTGTCTAATTAGATGAAGCACTGTAGAATTCCCTTCAGATGCACAATTTTAAATTAGGCAGAATACTGTTATTTAATTTTCCACACACAGCTACTTCCTGCTATACCAAACATTTCCACTGATACATGGTCACACAATACAACATGGAAATCTAATGAAAGAGCCTAGGGCAGGAAGCAGAAATAAATGATTCACATAGCTGAGATCTAATTTGGGTGAGCAGGACATAATCACCCTTACTTGGCTAACTCTCCAACCAAATAAGTGAAAAAAGTTCAGATTTCATTGAAGTCCAGTTGAGAAGATGTGATCCTTTGTGCCTTTTTATTTTATCATACAGATACATCTCTAACATCTTTGTCAACATTTTATTAAACAATTGGCTTAGCAATTTCCATATTGCACTGAGTCTGGCTGGGATGGACTTAACTTTCTTCACAGCAGCTTGCATGGTGCTGTGCTTTGCATTTGTGGATAAAGCAGTGTTGATAACACACCAATGTTTTTGCTGTGGCTGAGCAATGCTTGTGCAGCATCAAGGGTTTTCCTCTAAACACCTTCATCCCCAAAGGCCAGTAAATTGGGTGAGAGTCAGAGGCTGGGAGGGAACATGACTGGAACATCTGACCCAAACTCACCAAAGGGGTTTCTGAGTTTCCTTCCTCCCTCTGAGATGGAAAAACATTCAGATAAAAAAGAACAAAATAAGAAAAACTTATAAAATATAAAATATGTAGTATTACTAAATGAAATCTTTTTGTCCAGACAAATCCTCAAAAATTTTAGAGGCTCAGGCTGAAGAAAGAGTCACTCTTTTCCACTGCCTTCTGAAGGCAGACATAGCAGAGCTATTCCTCTAAAAGAGATTATTTTGCTTTCTTAATGATTTTGCTGCCCAAAATCCAAAGATAAATAAACATTGTACAAATTTTTGTGCTATATGGATAAAAAAAATATAAGTGTGGAGAGAGATTAAAAATAATGGTGCACTTTGGTAAAGTTAGAAAACAGAAGCTCAAAATCCTGAACAGTAGAAAATGATTTAAATTTTTAGAAGTCTTTTTGGCTAGAAATCAGGATACCTGTTTAAAAGCAGCCACCAAACTAATTTTAAATGTAAAGACTCTTCTAATCATAAAAAGTTTTATTTTATGTTAAATTTTGTATTCATATTTAAAAAGTAAGAAATGGAGAAAAGCAAATATTGAATTACTGAGTCCTTATTCAGCAATTAATACACAGAAAGTTTCAGTGAAAATATCAGCTACAGGCACATTTGGAGGCAAAGGACAGGGGTGCCAATTTCCTTTTTCTAAATTATTATTTTTGAGACAGATGAGGATATTTCAAGAAAAATTCAGGAAGTATTGCCTCTCACTTTTCTGGAGTTTAATCCAAAAATAATTCCAAATAGCACACTAGTCCCATGGGAATGAAAAGTTTGACCAAGATACAGAAATACACAAGTGAAAGAGAAATAACATGATCATATACTATTCTATACCAGACTTCAACTTGTAGGTAGTTATAATTGTAGCTTTAATTAAGTAAAGAAGATATGCGTGTATTCTTCAACTTATAGCATCTCATTTTCCTATTCCTACACCCATCTGTTTTTAAAACATTTTGTAAAGCACTTACACTAGAATTACAGGGAAAAGGAAAAAAAAATTAAAGAAAGTAAAAGGAGAGGCTTCAGGGCCCAAGAGTCGTTTGTATGTCTCAACATGTTCCAGATTCTCAATCAAGGTACAACATTTTGTAGGATAGTAATGAGTAAGTTTTTTTATCTGAATAATCCATCTAAAATTGTTCCACATTCTTCAGCTCGTAATCAGTTTTAGTTATTTTTAGTTTGCATGGCCTATGATTTTTTATCTTTTATTCACTTTTGCTCCCTGCAGGTAAAGCATACCAAAGAGTAAGCAGAAATACCTGTTGCCCTACAGCTAATAAAAGTCAGAGTATGTTCTAATTAAGAAGTTAGGATGACTCATTATATAATCCACAGTGTTCATAAATGTTGGGATCAAATGTGGATAAGGTTTTCAAAGCAAGATGTATGTAGACAATTTAGCCCTACAGGAGGCTACTAGAGCCAAGATGCAATGATTTACCAAACGGATTTGTACTCTTTACAGCATGGCTAGAACTCTTCTCACTGACTTTTGGAAATGCTGTATGATCTTTCTTGTAATCACTCCATAACTTTCATTAGCTTTTGTTAACTACCAGGATAATGGTTCTCTGTTAATACTTCTAGTTAATTATCCCTTTAAGACAACATATTTTGCTTTAGATTAGATTTCTTGTGATGTGTTTTCTTGAAGTCCAAGGGAGTTTAAATTACGGAGTGAAACAAGGACATGGCACTGAAACATTGAAAAGTTCTTTTTCCTATCCAAAAAATTCAGAAGGGACTTGGAGAGGAATATTGTTTTGTTTTACTTTCAGCAGGTTGCTTAAATTCAGTTCAATCCACAATGAAATTCTAAGCTGGACTGATGAAACCAAGAATTGTCTTCATGTTATAGCCACTATTGATTTATAGGAAAAAAGGTGTAGAAACCACAAATTGAAATCTGGCTGGTCTGGAACACTGCGATGTACAAAGAGTTTAATTTGTTGTGAAGTGAAACAAAAGTCAATCTATGCAAATTTGGGGACTCTTGTATCAGAATAAAAAAAATTAAATATAGCTTTTGTTATTGTTTTTGAACACAATGTTAAAAAGTCCACAAAGAGAGGGAAAAAAGCTGTAAAAAGAAAGTGGTGACTTTCTTTATCTCATATCATCTTGAAACATTCTAGTTGACTTTGGGGACCTATCTGTACTGAAAAGACTTTCTTAAGATTTTTGGCCCAAGACAGGTCAAATATACAAATAAAGCAGCATCTGACAAAACTAATCCTAACAACTCTGAAGTAAGTGTAGTTTTTGAGAGATGATAGAGTAATAATTTGGGAAGTAATGGGGAGAGCATTTGAAGGTATTTATGTCCACTACGATTAACAAGTAGATGTGTTTTCTCTTCACAGGCCTGAAATTGTCTCTTGTGGTAGCAGTAGGTGGATGCTCATACTGTAAATGATGAAAAATACAACATATAGCAAGCCTTTTAAAGTATTTATGTTTATCATTACATTTATATATTATTTATAGCAACTTATACAGATCATGTTATGCTTCAGGCTCCTTCTGAGCCTTTTGGGCTCAGAAAAGCAGCTGGAAAACATAAGTTCTGTTCCACTTCTGTCTGACCCAGAAGTGTCTTTCAATGCACTGCATCAGCATTTCTCTTCCTGATATACTTTGGATTGTCAGTTCCCCAAGACAAGGACTATC
Organism: Ploceus nigricollis; assembly: GCA_013399945.1. NCBI lineage: Eukaryota > Metazoa > Chordata > Aves > Passeriformes > Ploceidae > Ploceus > Ploceus nigricollis. The sequence goes on from VXBC01007503.1 coordinate 111,064, forward strand.
TGGGATATCTGTGTATGTAAACAGCAGAAGTTTCAGTCTCAGCTGAGGTGTTCAGGGTTATGCTGTGTATTCACAGGTGTATGTGTAACCAAGAACTTATTTCAATTTCTAATAAGGTCTCAGTTTCACAAAATTGCAAGTCTTCCTAATTTCCAGTAATTGTTGGTAATTTTGTTGGTGCACTCCCAAATCTTGATTAGGAATTTAAAAGAGGCAAACTACCAGCTCCCTTTTTGCATTCTCCCTGAAAATATACATAGTTTAAAAACTGTCCCTCTTTCTACAAAAATTCAAATGCTATCTGCCACTGGATACAAATATCAAAAATTCTGCATTGTCTGGAGGGAAAGTTGTCAAGGCAGAAGTCCAGTCTCAGGTAAACATTACAGAATTGTGTCTAAGCAGGAATGCCAAACACAAATCATATAGACTATGTTGAAGTGTCTGGAAATTGTTTCAAGACAATTGATTGTGTTCAAGACATCCTTGATTAAAAATGAGAATTAAATACTGTCCTAAGTATTTTCTAATCATAAGCAGAGAAAAAGATCTATAAGGGCTTAAATAGGAAGGACAACAGAGGGCCTTACAATCATCACATCTTTTTGCTGTTAACATATCACTCAGTCCATCACTGGAATTTTAGAAGCCAGGGACCTTATAATATGGGGAGAGAGCACTGCCAGTCTGTGATCCAGTGCTGCTACACCTGTGGCTTTGGAATAAAAGCACAGTCTCAAAACACTAACACTAACACTACTTGCAATGGGAGTGCCGTTTTTCATGAACAGTATAAAGGGCAAGCCTTCAAAGATCAAGGTTGTTTGAAAAATTAATTTGGCAGTGCTGTGAAGTCAGTATCATGTTGTTGCTTTTGCACTTCCCCCCCTTCTTTTCAGACTTTGTTCAGGTTTAGATGTTTAGTCATCTGAATCTAGTGGCAGAGGCAAGTAAAATCACTTTTCCCTGAACCTCTGGGGCTCTCACAAGGGCAGTGAGGGGGGAAAGCAGCTGTTCAGAGAAATTTCAAGGCTTCTATTAAGTCAGAATAACGCTGTTCCATGAATTCTCCTTAAAAACATGAGGAAGCTCTCTCATTATGATAAATAATGCAGGAAAGGAGAACAGAGAAAGATGTGTATTTTGGCCACATAGGTAAGGTGGCTTCTACCCAAGTATGATTGTATCATAAGCAAGTCTAATGCCACACGCAATTATCAAAGAGTTAGGTGCCTGAAGTCAGTTAACAGATTTTTTACTGATCTTGTTACTAACAGTATTGCTATTACCACTATCAAATAAGTCAAAGTAACAGAACATTATGAGGAAGCATAGAAGTAGATATCTGTGGTTGAAAGCAAGAAGAAAAAATGCCATCCAGAACCTCTGGGAGCTCTTATTTAGTGTTGAAGGATCTTGGCACAGAGGGCTTACTGCAGAGGCACACTTAGCTTGTCAATCTAAGTGCACGTTTCCTAAAAGCCCAGAAAAGGGACATGGTTTGAAATTCATAAGAGAAAATTCAGATACAGAAGAAAACCAAGTTAGCTTGAAAACATTTTTCATGAATTAGCAGCAGCTATGATATTTACAAATTACATAATCAGCTAATCATATTGCTTGTATATAATGCTCCCTAATCTCATAAATTCGTCACAAGCCTAATCACCTTATTGTGATATTGTTATTCCCCTTGTGAATTTTTTAGGCAAACCACATTAAAAATTGCTATTAAAAACTGCATTGATATGCAAAGAACGCAGTTTTACTCAGAGTAATGAGAAGGATGCATTTAATACCTGTACTAATATATGCAATATTCTTTAACTTATGTCAGTTTAGGGAACAAAAATTGGAAAAAATTCTTTGTTTCACATTGCATATACAAAGTCCTCAAAGAAGTATCAGGCTTCTTGACCTAGTATAACTCAGGGTTGAGCCCAGCCCAGGTATTCAGGAATACATGTGGGGAAATTCAGAGAAACTGATCTGAAGGACAAAAGTAGGAATGGAGGGTTCCTTATGAACTGCAATGCGTGCTTCAGATGTCCAGAACTTTAATGACTGGAAGACATGGAAAAACCAGATTAAGAGTCTGAGCAAATGCACACTGATGAAAGCAGAACTCAGATCTAAGTCCAGTTGACAAAAAGGAGAGTGCAATAATAAGAAACACTGATTTATCTTACAATATCCATGGAAGAAACACCATTTTATCTCTAACCACAAAAAAAAGGAAAAAAAAATAAAAATGGAGTGAAACATTTTCTACACTCAGCCTGAGATGATATTTCGTTTCAGTCAGATGCAGAATTCCTTTTCTTGCTATATCATTAAGTTCCACTGTAAGAGACACCTTGGAAGAATAGCTCTTGCACATGCTCTTTATTATCCATTTAAAATCAGGTATCTTGCAAGTGCTGCAAAGCAGAAATCCTTAAATGGTTCATACCAATTAAACCTAGTATTTGTTAGAGAATCACAGACTACCCCAAGTGGGAAGGGACCCACAAGGATCATCAAAGTCCAGCTCCTAGCCCGACACAAGACACCCAAAGAGTCACACCATGTGCCTGAGCGCATTGTCCAAACACTTCTTGAACTCTGTCAGGCTGTGACCACTTTCCCAGAGAGCCTGTTCCACTGCCCAACACCCTCTGGGTGAAGAATCTTTTCCTAATATCAAACCTAAGCCTTCCCCGACATAGCTTCATCCTCTTGCACTTATCCTCTTAAGGAAGCTGTAAGACTACTTAATCTGTTTAATGTGTGGGTTTTTATTCCTAAGCAAAATCTTAAGTAATCAAAACTTACTTATACACCAGCAATCTAAATCAATGGCACCAACAGATGCTACAATCCAATCTAGTTTTGATATTGAGAAATTTGGTGTATGGTGTCTTTATGGAATGAGGATAATATTCAAAATACCTCCATTTACTGTGTAGATTCCAGATGATTACATCAAGATAAATCAAACTGACCTTTTGGAAGTACAATGGAAAAATAATAGTCAAAACAACCCTGAAGAAATAATTAGAATTTGAGGAATGGTGATAAAGATGCTTATGAGGAAAATGTTACTTCTAGATGTCATCCAAAGTTGCAAAATTATTTTCCAATGCTGTGAACTAAAGAAAATGCAAAAGGTATTTTTTGAGAAAGAACTTAGATGGTAGAACAAAAGGTTCAATGAGCATCTAGTACTCTAGATGAAACAGCAGATTTGACATAAAACCTGGGAAGAAACCTTGCAGCTATGCTCAGCCATGGTATATGATGATTCTTCTGGAGTAAGACCCAACTGTTTATACTCTTAATTACTTTCTCCCCCACTTAACAAGCATGTACCAGCAAAAAAGATAAATGTTTAAGACACCTTATACCACCTTTTCTTGATTGCCTTGTACAAGTTAAACATAAATCTAGACTTGTCCAACAGTATTCATTCAAGGAAAGCCCACAAAGGCAAATGTACGAGAAAAAAAGCTATCCAATTATCTTTAAAGAAGAAAGAGGGAAAAACAGTCTAAAACTGTAAAAAACCTCTGCTGCAGGTAAAGTCATATCCCATTCCAAGTGTTATGACACTTTTCTGGCACTGTATTATTTTACAAGAGTTAAGCAGATAATTTCTGTGCAAGTCTGAATGGTGTTTTCCAAGAGTTACAAGATTATAGATGTTCCAGATTGTAAAGGTTTTGGGACAAGCTATTTTGGTCTGATAAATGAGAGGAACCTCTAGATCTCAATTCAGTTAATCCATTCCTGGTACCTACAAATGGGCTCTGGAAAATCTTTCCCTAGATGATGTACCATAGTGTGGTGGCCTACAGCTGGCCTGTAGGCCTCAAAGTTCAAATAATTATAAATTTATAACGGAAATATGTGATCAGTTACATAATGACCTGACTTAGATAATTCAAGCGGTAAGAGCAGGCCCAGGCCGCTGGGGACTCAGGCTTCTATTGGCTGGCTGACCAGGAAGTACCTGGCTCAGCCAATGAGCACTGAGCTCATGGGCTCCTGAGGTACGTAAGGAAGCAAGGCCTGAATAAAGTGAGCTGTTCCTGCCTGAACTCCGTGTGCCTCGTCACTGGTCTGTCTCCGAAACTGTGACACCATAGTATAGTTAGTTGGCCTGTATACTTGTGGTAGGGGTAATCTTGCCAGCTGGCTCCAAAAAAACCACTGTTCTCTCAGGCTCAGAAAATGGAAAATTCCCTACTAATGAGCTACCATGGGAGAGATTCCCCTTGTCCTTTTCTGAGAGAATGAGATACAGCACAAAGACAACTGCTGTTAACTTTTTGGTACGGTCATTCCATACAGGTTAACGTATCAGTGTGGTTGATCTTGATGGGATGCCAGGCACCCACCAGACCCACTCCATCACACCCCTTCCTTAAATGGACAGGGAGCAGAAAATACAATGAAAGCCTTTGAGATAAATGACAGGAAGAAATCACCCAGTAATTGCCGTCACAGGCAAAACACACTTGACTTGGGAAAATTAATTTCATTTATTACCAATCAAATCAGAGCAGGCTAATGAGAAATTAAATCTTAAAACACCTTTCTTTCCCCCACCTTCTTTCCAGGCTCAACTTTACTACTGATTTTCTCTATTTCATCCCCCCAAGAGGCTCAGGGAGATGAAGAATGAGAGTTTGGTCAGTTCATCACATTATCTCTTCCACTCCTCCTTCCACAGAGGATGGTCTTCTCGTACTCTTCCCCTACTCCAGCATGAGGGCCCTCCATGGGAAGCAGTCCTTCATGAACTGTATCAGCATGAGTCCTTCCACAGGCTGCAGTTCTTTATGTGCCTCTTCAGCGTGGGTCATTTCCATAGCGTGCTGTGTTTTGTTAAAACCAGTGTTGGTGCTCTATGGGGTCAGCAGTCCTGCAGAAAACCTGTCTGAGCACGGACTCGTCTTTCCATGAAGCCACAGCTCCTGCTCCAGGGGTCACAATCTCCCTCAGGCATCCACCTGCTCCTTCAGATCCATGTGGTATGGGGTCCTCCATGGTCTGCAGGTGGGTATCTGCTCCACGGTGGACCTCTGTGGGCTGCAGGGGCACAGTTGCTCCCTGCAGTCTCCATCACCAGCTTCATGGGAATCTCAGCTCTGGTGCATGGGACATCTCATCCTGCTCCTGCACGGGCCTTGGTATCTGTTTCTCTCATATCCTTGCTTATCTGGCTGCAGTTGCTGTTGCCCAGTTGGGTATTTTTCCCCCTTCTTTAATCTGTTACCACAGAGGTGCTGCCACTGTCACTGACTATGAGACACAGGGGAGTCGTCTCGCAGCTTCTTACAGAAGCCATCCCTGCAGCCCCCTTGCTATCAAAATTTTGCCACACCCATCCAAAACAATTGGATATCTAGAATACCTACCACTCTTTTCTTTACTTATTCTGCAATTAATCTAATCAATAAAAGCAGATGGATCTATGAAGTTCTTATTCTGCAATGTCTTGACAATAGCACATTTAGGGAGTAATTCTCAATTCTGCAGGCTGAGGGCACAATCTCACAAGCACATGTACTCCTCAAGACAGGTTTCAAGTTCCACCAATATTCCTTTATCTGATCTGCCTTCTGAACTGCTGCAAGTATCTACAGAAGTGTAGATAACTGTCTCAAAACACTGTCAAAGAAGAAATTTCCCATAAAATAAACCACCACAACAGGAACTTGAAGTAGACACAGATGACACAGCAGGAAGGAGCTAATTCCAGGCCTAATGGATGTTAAGGTTTGGTTAGCACCCAGGCAAAAACTCCCACTGTGGCAAACTGTGGGCAAGGAAGCAAGTGCTTATACACTTGCCATCTCAAGTTATGGGAGTGGCATCTGTGGAGAGCTGAGACTTGGACTGTATAAAAGTGGTACCTCTAGAAGAAAAACTCAAGCATCCCCATCTCTGGGAAGACCGAGGTGAAAAAGACCAGCAGGCTGCCGCAGGAATCTATATAGTGGTGATGATTTTATTTAATCTCTGTCTCTTTCCCTTCTCCTCCTCGCCACCACTTCCTACTTCTCTCTATCTCTCTACCTCACATTTACTGTTAGATAAAATCTGTACTGTTGGCTTTGCCATATTGTCTTGTTTGCACCTTAAATAAACCTTAATTCAGGCAAAGGCATACCTTATAATCAGATCATAACTTCAGATTGCAAATGTAATAGTTTTCTCCACCAGCCTGTAAATCCATTATTGAATAGTCATGCATTAGCATGTTCTCACTCCTTAATCACCAGCCTCACCACCAGGCACATTTACAGCGTATTCACTGCACCTTTTCTAGGTATTCCTTCAGGTCATTGACCACCTTTTGGAATTTCATCATTTGTGCTGAAGTTCCACATAAATCAGCCAGGAAACTGTCACTGAATTTCTGATATCCATTATTTAAGTCATTTAAAATTAGCTGGGTAAAACATTTGGCATTATGCTGAAGAAAAGTACTAAAGAATTTAATTTCCTGCTGTGGAAGTGGGACTGATATGGTAAACTAATGTAGCCTCTCCATGCCCAATATCCATAGTTTTTTGATCATTAAGGCTCTAAAAGGATGATTAATTAAGGCGGCTGCTTCTCAGCATCACTTGATTTTTTTCTTCTTTTTCTTTAACTTTTAGACTATTAATTTCTCAGTATGATGGCACATTTTTAAAATACTTCTGTTAACAGCAGTCTTTTTTTACTGCATCTATCTTCATTAATCTCCATTACTATCTGGTTATATGTCTCTAAAGCACTCAGCTCCTCTGCAGCTCAGAGGGCAATTCACACCATATATCATTTCACACAGTCAGTTATGACATTGCATTTCTCAAGAGAGAAGGAAAGGGAAAAAGATTCCTGCAGTCAGATTTTCACTTGAATCCCTTTCTGAATATGCAACAGCAACCAACACACAGTAAATCCATCATCTGGGAGTCAGACTTCTTTGCACAGACTGTATTCACAAATGTATATTTTTTTATGTAAAGGAAAAAAAGACTCCACCAAATATGATAACATTACATTTGAAAACAAAACCAGTATTAAATATTTTTTTTAAAGGACACTTGATACTAAATAGAATTTTCATTTTACGGCTTTGAAAGTTTGGAAAAAAAAAATTCTTTAAACATTACCCCCAAATATTTTTCAATCCTAGGTCTGCAACCTTCCAACTTGCTCTTTCTTTGAATTCTTGCTGTTAAATATCTTCAATCTTTTTATGTATAGCACTTCTCATTAGAAATATGACTATTGATAAAGCTGTAGAGCAATGTCTTTTAGACAACAGAAACTGGTTTTTGATCTTGTGGCATATTTTGTATATGGTGATAAAAATCTATTGAACATTTCAGATTGAATTGATTGTTATTGTTTAGGAAATTATGCATCAGCATTGATATTTCAATTGTGAAGGTTGTATTTATCCTTTTCTTTATAAAATTACCTTAAAAGTTATTGTAATAAAATGTGTGAAACTGAAAAAGTATTGTAATAAAGATTGTGAACAACCTGAAACAGGTTTATTTTATTGACTTGTTTATCCTAAAAATGACAAATGTGGAAAAACAACCCCAGTTGCTCAGGATTGGGTCAACATAATCTTGGAATATTACATTGGTGGTTGAAGTAAGTCTGTCATATTTTTTGCTGCTTTCTGATTTCTTCTCCTTCCATTAAGTCAAACATTTCCCCTGTTTGAAAAAATTTTTGTGCTGGACTGATATATAGTGTTGGCCAGTATTTTAGTCCTCATCACAAGACAAAACATCCATCAGACCTAGGATAGTCACTAGTTTAAGTTACACTCAAGTCAGAAAGCAGAAAATTATGCATCTATTCCACAACATCCAGAAGTTTAAAAATACATTAAAAAAAAGTTGAGTGGGGTAGTCTTAGCAGATTACTTTTGCAAGATAAATGCAAAACATAACATAAGTAAGGTATGTAGTAATGTTTCTAACTATCAAAGCAATGAGGCTTTGGAATAACCTTGGCACTTAATGCAGCAGAGAAAACAATGTAAATAGAATTTTGATGAGTACTGAGAGGTTTATAATATGAATAAAAGAATGATGTCTTCTGCTATAGTGGGTATATTCCACTAATTTATTTCTTTCTGTTTTTCCTCTTTGTCATCTTCATGCACTAAATTTGAAGATAGTTTGCTTGAAAGAAAATGGCATTTTGGCATGTAAATACCTCATAGAATATTATACTCAAATGCCCTTAATTTTACCTGTGTCTCCCACAGAGTTTTCAGAAATGAACTGAAGGATTTGTATTTAGAAAGTAAAATTTAAGACAGAAATAAAAAATTGAAAAAAAAAAACAGATGTGGAAAACAGCAAGATTTAGTTAACACAGAACTCACTTGTTTTTATCCTACAGAACTAGATGACCTCTTAAGAAGGAAAAAAGAAGAAATAGCAAAGAGAGTTCAAGCATATCCAGAGGGGAAAAAAATGGATACAATATTTTGAAATTTTTTAAGAAGGACTTAAGAATTGCGGGGAGGGAGAAGTAAAGAGGAAAAAGAAATGATTGCTAGAGAGGCTGTTAATAAAATTTGGGGGAGGTGTCTTCTTGATTACTTTCAGCCAGGTTTTAACTGATATTAATGTAAATAAAACATAGAGGGAAAGAGAAATTACACATAATTTCTATGTGTATTCACAATATTTTAGTAGTATTATTCAGGTAATGATTATAAACAATATGTTCACAATCATACATTTACATGGAATTTCACAACTGAATAACATAGCTTTTGTTTTCTGCAGAACTCAGGTAAAAGAACAATTTGCTCTTCCTCCAACATGTCTCTTAAATGAAATGAAGTCAGCCTGATGGTGCTCTGTAACCACTACCAGACAACATGCAATTATACTGGATTATACTGTAGGCCTCAAGGCCACTGAGGACAGTGTCAAAAGCATTTCTTACTATCATAAGCAATGTTTTTTAGTTAAAATAGTATCAAAGATCCACAAGCCACTTAACTGCATCTACAGAAACTACAACCAAAGGGAAAAAAAACATTTCCAATAATTATAATTGTTAATCTCCTGATTTTTAGTTGCTTAATGAGGGAAGAAATATGGTTGTTGGTTCTTGTGATATGTGACGTCATTTTCCATTGCAGGTAAATTAGTACAGAATCACCACTGGTAATTCCTTTTGCTCATATTGCAGCTATCCTGAAGAATAAATACGCTGAAGACTTCAGTTTCTAGGTACTGGTGAACAGCTAGATATGACAGCCTGCAAGACCAACTAAATTCCTGATGCAATCTTGTGATTTTAAGCAATTTATAACTAGACTGCTAATTATCTCTCATGCCTGCCTGTACTTTCATGTTTTTGTTCCCACTGTACCTTCTGTAGACAGCAAAGTTTTGTTCCCATGACTATCTTGGACACTGTTATTTACATTCAAAACAATTCTTGTTGAATAGTATTTATACTTGAGGGCATGCCAGCTAGCCAAAAGGACCATGACAGAAATTTGCCAACAGGAATGTGTTTCCCAGGAAGGCAGAACCCTGTGGGGTGCAGGCTGGGGCTCTAGGGGATGGCCCCAGAGTGGCCAGCCATGCACATGGGCAGCAATGGGGGACAGCATTGTCTGGGCACATGAGTATCTGACATGCTCCCCAGAGCCTGGGAAGGGATTTGCCCCTCTCTACTGTGTACATCAGATCCCATCGTGAATATCACCCTGCATGCAGGGAAGACATCCACATGTCTTCCCTGGTGAGAAGGGAAGTGAGAGGTGAGAAGAAGCACCAAGGCAGTGGATATGGAGCCTTTGCCCTGCGAGGAGAGGCTGTGAGGCATACTGAAGTGATTTTTCTTCCATTCTTATGTCAAGACTGATAAAAAGGATATAATAAAAACATAATTTGGCTATTATTTTGCAGTTTCTCGTGGACATTTAAACACACAGCTACTGAAGGAAACTAAATGACTGAGCTATGTCTGTATATAATTCTCAGCAGTATGTCAAAATGTGGGTGTGATAAAATACAGCTGCAAGTACATTTTTTAACACAATTAAAATAGGGGCATTAAGTCGCTGAAAATATATGGCTGTAATATAAATTTGTAATTTTTGTTAAAGTAGCAATTTGAATTACAATGCAGTTGTGTTTTCTGAAGTTCAAAAAAGCCTGTGATATATACTAAGTTTAGCAGACTACCATTTCTGAAACATTATCTGAAATTATCTGCCCAATACACAACCTTTTCCCTTTACCGTTCTTTTTCTTTCCCTTCCTTGCTCCTTTTTAAGCAATTTCATTAAAGCTANCAATATATTTGATTGGTTTAGACTCATATATATAATTGAATCTGTAACCTATTTGTTCACAATTCCAGTATAAATCATAGAGTATTGATGCAATGCATGCAGGAATAACAGTACATCTTTCTTGCCATTCAAAAATGCAACAGATTTCTTTTCCACAAGATGGGAAAGAAGTAAAAATTTTCATCATATAGAAAACTGCATCTAGAATTTTCAGTAGCAAGTGAAGGAACTGACTCTGAGTACACATTAAATCCATGTTTTGCTACCCATGAATTCTCAATAAAACTCTTGGCCCAGGTCCTAGCCCAGAAGCTGCACAGTGGGAGAGGTATACAGCATCTGAAAACTGAAGTCAGTGCATGGAGAATGGTCAGCAGATCTGTTTGTGTGCTACATGACAGCACAAGGAAAACTCATCCCTGCACAAAAAAGAATTATTTTAGGGGTAGGTACTACACTGAAAAAAAGTTGATTCCTTGAAGGATAATACCTCACCCTTCATTTTTGTTCAAACCTCACTATCTTTTAATTCTAGTGCAAATCCATTCCTATCTTCATCATAAACAGGAATTATAATTAATACCTATCACAGTACACTCACCTTCAGAAAAGAAAATTGTTTCAGAGCTCACACTAATCTAGCAGAGGAAGAGGGAAGAGAGAAGAAAAACTGCTACTGAAGGAGGTCAGGTAAAGATGACACAGAGAGAAAACCTACATGGAACAGAAATTAACTTCCCATTCAAACAGTAATCTCTCTATAGAATGATAAATTAATAAGACTTTTTGGATGTCATAAGCATAAAAGATTGTACGAACTTAGGCAAAAAATTAATTCATTTATTCTGAAAGCACACTCTAATAACAGCCTCTGTATAGCAAAAAAAATGCCACATTGGATTATCATTTCAAAGTTGGATATTTTACGTCCTGTAAATCTTGTAACAGATTTTTTCTGATCAACTTGCTGTTCAGATTTGACCAACGATCTTGCTTCTCCAAAAGTCTGCAGAAAATGTGGTATGATCAGACTGACAAACATCTTGTTATAAATTCCAGTGGAGTACAGCCAAGATATTTGGATTCAGGCCTGCACTGCTAATCTGAAAGGTACAAGAAAGAGAAGCCATGGAAACCACAGAAGAACAAAAATGAAGCTGACTTCACTGTAGGTTTCAAATAGGAATTTAGTAAGAAAATTATACAATATTAATCAAAAATGCCAACAAATTAAACACATTCATTAAGATATAAAAATTGCAGTGTGTGGCAATTTTTAA
>VXBC01007503.1:132763-157382 GCA_013399945.1 Ploceus nigricollis
AAAATCTATTCAAATAATTAAAGGTATTTCAAAAAAGGAGATCTGTTCTTTTATTTTACTTTGAAATAAGACCATCTACTTGTGATTTTAAAAACTTGTGATCAGCAAATCTAATGATAAAAATTATAAAATTATAGAATTGTTTAAGTTAGAAAATATCTATAAAATCATCTAGTCCAACTTTTAATCTGGCACTGCCAAGTCCACCACTAAACCAAGTCCCTAAGTGCCTCATCCAGATGTCTTTTAAGTACCTCCAGGGATGGTGACTCAACCATGTCCCTGGGCAGCTAGTTCCAATGTTCCTCAACACTTTCTGTGATGAATTTTTCCTAATATCTAATCTAAACCTTCCCTGGAAAAACTGGAGACCATTTCCTCTTATCCTGGAGAAGAGATAAGACTGAAACTCCTTCTCTCCAGGCTAAATACACTCAGCTACCCTAACCCTTTCCTGATGAGACTTATGCTTCAAACCCTCCATCATCTCCATTGCCTGTTTCTGGACACGCTCCAGTATCTCAATGTCCTTTCTGTCACAAAGGACCCAGAATTGAACACAGGATTGGAGGTGTGGCCTCACAAGTGCCAAGTACAGGAGGACAATCCCTGCCTTGGTCCTGCTGGCCACACTATTGCTGGTACAGGCCAGGATGCCACTGGAGCCACCTGGGACAGCTGGCTCGTGGGCAGCCACTGTCANCACATGTTCTTTTCCCTGTTGGGCAGCTTCCCAGCCACTCTGCCCTCAGCCTGTTGTGTTGCTTGAGGTTGTTGTGACCCAAGTGCAGGACATGGCACCAAGTCTGGTTGAACATTGTACCATTGGCCTTTTTCTTTCAATCCAGCCTGTCCAGAACCCTGTGTTATTTATTTTAGAAGTCAAATTACAATGTAAAGAGTCATTTCATCACCAATGATTCACCTTCCTATTTTGCTTATTTTGTTCCTATAAAAATATACCCAGATTCCGAAAATTCTTTTCCTTATAAGAGCAGTCAGCTTGCTGTTATTAAAATTCCAATCTGTTTTTCAAAATAGTTGAAATCTGTCGATAAAGAACTCATATGCAATATCAATTATCTCAGTAAGTTTTTGCTAATCTTTATAACTTAACTGTCTACCATGTCAACATTAATGCTCTGACTACTTCTAATTACATAGGTTGGAAATAGGTGTCAGAGGCACTATTCCGAAGGACGGGACAGAGATAAGCAATCAAAATAAAGAGACATCGGGATCCTGAAGATGAAGGAAAAGATGAGAAATAAAAGACCCAGAAGAGCAGGAATGAAAGAATAAAGTAAAGAAAGAATGGAAAAAATATTTTCTTTTAATTTAGCAAATATGAATGGTAAAGTCTTGAAAAAAATGAAGAGGACTGAAAGTATGTGGTCATCTAAAGAAGGTTATTCTTTGCCTGATTCATATAATATATTTTCCTGCTTTGAGTAGTGGCTCACTCTGGGTTAGCTTTAACTCATACATCATCTGATAAAACATAGTTCAAGTAGAATATCTTCATCCTTACAGAGAGAGCTGGAATCAAAGATCTATCCATTAACGATGAGTGTCAGTAAATTGGAATGTAAAATGTAAAATGTCCTGAAAGACTGTTTTCCCTTTTTCCAATCTTCATTGAAGTCTTGGCTACATATACATGACCGTTTCATTCTCTCAGGAAACCTATATTCATCACAACACAGCCATCATATTTCTCATGTATCTTAATTCAGTTTATGATCAGACAAGCTTAGAAAATATCTCCAAAAATACCCCAAAGTAGCCTTTCTTAAGCAGTGAACAAACCATACAAAGAAACAGTGGCCTGACAGATGTCTGACCTTTAGCAGCAGCAGTCATAAGCTTCAATATGTGACTTTTCAAGAATTTGCAAACAACATTGTAAATGAGGTTTCACTAGTGCACATGAAAATCAAAGGCATATAATTGAAGATTCTCAGCATGAGGAAGATATCTGGGTATTCAGTTGCTCAGCTGACTTTGCAAAGGAGCCTTTTATGAAATTGATATGAGATAAAATTACAGCAAACACCTAAGCAATAATGTTTTTCTAATTTTTCAGTTTCGTTCTCTCTTAAGTCAATGCAAAATATAAATTGTTCCATTAGATCCAGTGGTATGAGCCCATATGGAGGAAATCTTTGAGGAATCAGGCTGACAAATACATAATTAGAAAATAAAAGACCCAACACAGAACAGCAGATGACAGAATGTATCCCAGTCAATACAGTTTAAGTTTTCTTGCACTTTATTACTGTCCCACGGTGGACATTAGCTCCATTAATTTTGCTGTGACCAGCAATAAAGTAAACTACTAATAATCATTGTTAGCAAGGTGTAATAGTAATATTTTGCTGAATTCACAAGGCACAAGACTAACAACACAGGCTTGGAATCTGATATAAATAATCATAGTACCTTTGATATCACCTTTCTCAGCACAGATGAGGAGTTTCAAAGTACCTCACTCAGAAAGCAGAAATATCAAATGTGGCCTCAAATATTTATAATTAACCACTTAGGCACATTCCATGAGTAGTTTCAAGGTGACAGTTGCTCTGTTAAAGCTTTTTGTATTTTGTATTTTTGAAGTCTAATGCACATAGCAAATTATGACTAATGTCAAAACTAGAGGCAAAAAACCTGTTTATTAAAAATACTTCTTCTGATAAAATTGTTTAAAAAATCAGATTCTTTAAGTTTTCTTTTTTTTTTACCAAGAGGCCTACAGTGTTTTGACAATGAAAAGAGGAATACTTTGCTAACTAGCACTATGAATCTCTTGATTTTCTTGACAGAAACAAACTGAAACAGGAAACATGACCAAATTTAAAGTATTAAATATCAGAGAGGGTAGCAGTGACATTTATAGTGAGGGATGAGGAATGTAGGCTTTTAACAAGACAAGTTATTGTACATTGCCTTTTTTTAGAATAAACTGCACTCCAAACACCATAAAAACTTATGCATGTATTTCAATTCTGAATTACTGTCCATAAAGTCTAACAACATTCTACTTTACTGACCACACTTTCAAGAGAAAGAGTACTGCACTTTTATATGGATGACAAGAGCTTTACTGCATCCTCCCAGCCCTGCCAATCATGCAAGAAGGAAAGGCATCCCAGAAGACTCAAAGGTGTGTATAAGCAGCTGCTAGCTGTCAAATAAACTTGATTCCTACCACTGTTGCCTCAAGACATTGTTTAACAAAATCTCGTAGGGAATTCTGAAATAAGAAGTTATTACCATTGGCTTTAATCTGCCAGTTTTGTGCTGCAATGGTGATCCAAAATTTCTTTTTCATTATTCTCCAAAATGAAATGAAAAGAGGGGTAGGTGAGGGGGGGATACAAGTCCAATATCAGGTCCCAAATTCAGAAGCAATTATAGTCTGGCTCTAAATCTAAATTGTGAAAGCTGTTTGTTTTTACCAAAGTCCATGTAAGAATTTAAAATATGCAGAAATATTACTGCCCAATTCTGCCACTGTTAATCATTCTGAACACTTTTGATTCCTCCATGGAGACCCAGAAAGCTATGCACAATTTAAAATCTATTCTGCATGTCACCTTCTGGGAATTTCTTGCATATGAGCACACTATGTTTTTAAGATAAATATATCATAAAGGAGACACTACCCTATTTAATTAAGGACATAATTCTCCAAGTGCTATGTTTCCTTATTATATGTTTCAGAAATGTTCAAAATTTTTCTAATGAATTTTCTAAGTCCCCATAGGGAAATATGCAGCTTCAGGTGAATAGAGAGACTGTCAATGCATTTGTAAAAAGATTTAAATTTTTTAAGTGTTTGCTGTCATGCAGTCAACCCTTGCTTTAAACCAAAGACTAGAAGAATCCATATGAAAGATAAGGTAGAATCCAAAGTAAAAATCTGATATTTAGATATAAGTAGCAACAGCTCTTAGATTTTTCTTTCTCTTTCATCATTTCTGTCTCACAGATCGGACCCTAGAGCTGTGAAGATGACTGTTCTCCCCATGGAAAATCCCTTCCCTTCCTTAAATGTAGATGTTTTTTAATTTGTTCAATTAAATTGTTTTATTGCCAAAACAACAACAAGGAAAAAAACAATAAATCTTTTCTTTTTCTTTCATTTTTATGAAGTTAGACATTATGGTATGTTTCATTTCCAAGCCACTGTTGTAAAGTTAAAGAAAATGGAGGGCTTTTTTAATAAATCATCCACATGTGATGGCATTAAGCTCCCAGTGCCTAATGTCCTGTGACATTCCCAGTGCATAGTCCTGTGACAAATGTGCTTATGTGAGTATCATTAGTTTTCATATGAGCTTCTCCATTACAGGTATGCCAGACAGTCACTCTCCATTACTGGTATGGTGGAGTGCTGTCAATATACAGAAAATATTTATTACCATGTGGGAAGGCAGAAGAAAACTCAGGTGATCATACACACAACTCTCATGCAGTCAACAGTGAATAGAGAGGGCATAAGGAAGTAGTCAGATTCTCAGCAGATTAACTGGGGTCAGTTCTTCACCTTCAATTCTTTATTACCCTTGGCAAAGATTCAGCACCTCTGCTTAAGGTGCAGAAGACTGTCCCACGCTTAAGCTAACTGCTGTCAGCATATTTCTTTCTGTCTTTCCTATAAGTAAGGTCTGAAGGGAAGTTCTCTTTGTTCATGCAGAATTTCTTTTCTTTAAGGTAACCTTTAGAGGTTAGTTTCACAGCTTTTCTTTTCATGGATAGATAATAGCTTGTTCTTGCCTTACAACCCTTAGATTTTATGGCTTTGATTCTCAGCTTGCTGTCTTTCAAATGGAAGAAAGGGTCATCTAGATTTATGAGCGAAATAAATTCTAAGGCAACATTCTTAACTACCGCATATCTCCTTCTGATAGCTCAAAATAGGATTGAATGTCATGAGCAGGAAAAGTTATATAAGAGAAACAAAGAAACAAAAAGTCTTTACCCCCGTGGAAAAGAAATTTTTCCTATGACCTGATTATCAAAAATATTGCTTTCTAATTCCAATCTTTCCAAACAGTGATAAAATGATAGTTTCTGAATTAACAGCCAGGGTCTTATGAAGTTGTCTACTGTTTGTAGTGGGTTTGTAGGTTTAGAATTTTTAAAGAGAGAAGAATGTTCTTGTTGGCTTCTCTGAAGGTACTCACATGGTGCTTTAAAATACAAGCACAAACAGCAGTGTATTTCCCAAGGGAATGTTTTATTCAACAGTGAAATGTTCCCACCAGAAATCTTTTTGCTAGTCTTGAAATATATTTAATCTTTTTTTTCTTTCCTCCTTGCTTTTCCACAGAGAATGAATTCATTATTATCTTAATGGTAATATCCTGACTTCTTTTAAAGCTCTGTGAAGGAAATGTGAGTTTGTGCTAATTATTTTCAGTTCGTAAACAACTACAATAGCAGAGGCTGGTTAATGTTTTCATTGAAGGAATTACTTAAGCTCCATTTCAGTCTCTCATTATAAATGAACAAAAGAAACAAAAAGTGATTTGCACTCAAGAATTACAGCTTGAAGTGTCCCTCAGACAAAACCACCAGCTACTAACACCTTGGACAGACATTAGCAATGATGGGGATAAATTTGTAAAGCATGCACACGCCGACACTTGACCCACAGTCTACCAACAAGAGAGAAAGCCAATATGGCCCCATTAAATGGAGAGGCAAAAATGCAGAATGCACAACAACACAGCAATTATCCTGCTGCCAAGCAACCATAGGAAAAGAAAAAAAAGGAAGCAGAGGGAAAGTGGAGAAAGAATAAGAGAAAGAAAAAGAAAAGAAAAAAAGCAGACTGTGGGGATAAAAAAGGTGAAGCCAAATAGAAGCAAAAAACCCAAAGATATAGAATTCCTTTAAAATCCTCCTGATTAGAACCTCCTTTCTGGGTGTAGTTAATACAAAAGTTAAAAAGCTTCATGAACAAGAGCTGAAATTATACTTCAGAATTTCCTATTTTCTAATTTACTGGATAAACAGAACATATTTAGATGGGTATGGCTTCTTAGCTTCATGAAAGTTATTTAAAAAAAAAAAAAAACCAACAAATTTCTACTGTGATTTGAGCAAGATTGTGTCCAAGGCAACAGATTTACTTTCCAAAACAAGCCAAATAAATACTGTTGTTCAAAATACTTGAAAGCAGATACATAAATTTCTATGATATAAAATTAAACAAAACCAAAATATGAGGTTTGAAGAATTCCTTTTCTGCTGTTTCTTTTGCTGCCTTACTTGGCTGACCATGAACAGGTATGGAATTGTTAACTCAACTGTAATTATTTAGAAGCTTCAGTTTAGCATCAGTTTTTAAATGGTCAGAATTAGTATGTGCCATGCAAGAATATGGAGCAAGTAACAGCTTTAGAAATCATTCTACAAGCCTCAGTATGTTCATTTATCAATGCACCTTGTCACTGATCTGCAATATTTTCCTAAGGGCCAGAATAGACCAAAAACAATGTCAAATTGCATGAACAAATAATCATCTGAGATCAGAAAGACCAGTCATTCCCAAATGTCATCTAATCAGCAGTAACGGATTTCAAATTATTATTGGCATGAAACTAAGTATAAAATAAGACTTACCATTGTTTTGCAACATATATCACAATTAGCCGTACTTAAATTATCACCATATATTTATTGTGTTATTTTTGAGTGTGTTAGAAAAAATGATAGTAATGCAACTTTCCCAAAGTGAGAAAATAAAAAATTACAAATATGCATTCAGGAAAATAATGGAATTGATAATCTAATTTAATCCAGAGAATGAATAATTTGAAGAAGTAATTATTTTTCTTCCTCTTTGAATCTCATTGCTCAGAAGGCTTTTTTATTTCATCTATGGAATGATGAAATAAATCCTCTGTTTCCTTGAATTTTCTATTTTGGAAGAAGAAAGTGGCAAGTTCTTCAGAATCACTTCATCAAACTTCCCGGGAACGCTGAGAATTGAATATTTTCCTTATGAAAATAAAACTTCACAATTATAATCTTCACATTTTCTTCAGTACTTGAATTTTGGGCTTTTGTGACCCAGGACTGATAAGCATCACTTTTAAACAAAGGAATCAAACTACTCATTTGGCTTCTTCTTTTTAATGTTAAATATTTTTATGTTAGAGGGTAAGGAGATCTCTAGAAAATTCACTAAGCTGATATTACGGACATTGTTTCAAATCCTACTGACATAGAGTTCAGCTACTTACAATAGAAGGCCCTGGATATTTTTTTAATCTCTATCATATTATTGCAAAAAAAGGGAAATTAATGTAACTCTTCACGAGGGATTATTTATGAAAATAACATTTTGTTTATTACTGTCTTTATTAGGAACTAGAATTTCAGGAGTGATATACCGGATTGCTAATGGTCATTACCTATATAGGATTTTCTGCTAATCAAATCTTACAATATTTACAGCAATACTGTAGATATTTCAAAGAGCTAACACATTAGTAGAAAACAGTAGAAATGCTATCTTTATAACTTGCCATTTAATTAGATAGGTTTCAGTGATTTCATGTCTTTACAATAAATTTCTCCATTTATTTCAGATGGGTATGCTTTTTTGTGGCTGGGTAGCCAAACTACCATTGTTTCCATCAATACAATGACTGGTTTTGTTCATACTTCATCACCAGATTCATAAGCTTTTGTGACAGATTGCAAAATACTGAAAAAGAAGCCATGATTTTCTTATGTCTGTGAAATATTAAGTTATCCAGTAGGAAAATGATGAGAATAAGCAACTCCATGGCATGAGGTTTTTTGTATGCCTTTACACTGTGATTGTTATTTTAATAGAAAACTTGATTCATAGATTCTGAGGAATCTTTTTCTTCAAATTGTATTTTAGCTTAAAAATACTCTTCATGAAATTTGTGATGCTTTCTGCCCACGGTAAGACAGGTTTTAACAACATTACAGTCCTTTTTGTTCTGAAGAGTTTGTGAATATAGGAGAGTTCTTGTGGGTTTGTTTTCCTTTAGGATTGGAGGTTTCTTTCTTTTATATCTTCATATTTAGTATATCACTAAATGTGTTATAACACATTGTGTTATCAGTGAAGTCAGTTGGGTCATACTTTTGCAAACAGAATTTCTAACTTCTCTAAGTTCTTTACACTCTAAATAAGCACCTGAATAATTCTGGAGTAGATGATAGCAGGGCTGGGCATTTGACACAAATTAGCAAGTAACAGACCAGATATCTAGCTGTAGTAAATTAGCACAGTTTCATTTCAACCATTGATTTTTATCAGCTGAAGAAGTACACCTGTTTAACAAAAAACACTTTGTTTTTTTTTTTCAATCACAGCAGGATTTTCTAATTATTTATTCAGTGTTCCATATATACATCTTTTGGGCTATACTGCTGAGGAGGTTACTGTGTTTCTAATTTACTTTTAAAGATATTTTGAGGCCTTTTTATCTGAGTTCAGTGGTTATTGACACAGCAGCTGCCCAACACTATGAGATGGAGCATCCAGCCAGATAACAGCTTCCTCACACTGTTTCCAGCTCATGCTTAACCACACTGCCTTTTCCAGGCACAAACAACATCCCCTTCACTCCTTGTGTTACAGGGTGTCTTCCTATCTGTGAATAAAACACAGCACCCCTTTAACACTGTGTTGTGTTTATACAGTCAATAATGAGAGAATTTCCTAGAACATGAGACATATGCCTTTTGTGACAGGCTTACTTGAAACTTGCTTTGTGTTAGATGCTGTTCTTAATCTCACCAAGTGATTCTTCAGCATTTTCAGAGTTTCATAGAATTGAAGGCCAGAAGCCACATGCATTATCAGGCTATATATTTCAGACAAAATTCCTGCATTAAGCCATCAGAGTTCTCCACATTACTCATAAACAACTTTTGGAAAAAGAAAATACGTATTTTAGAAGAAGCATCCCATCTCAAAATGCATCTTATTACTTGATTAGGGAGCATGAAGTAACATCCTATATTAGCATAAGTTTATTAGAGTAATTACACTGGAATTTCTCCAAAAATAATTTTCAGTGCTCTTTGCCATATCTTTCTGTTTAAAACATTTAAATTAATGTTAGTTAAGTCCAGCTTAGCTAAAAAAGCAATTGTATAATTGCATATTCAAGTGAAAGAAGTACCGACAAAGTGTAACCTCCAGCAGCTGGTAACAGCTGCTAGAAGATAACTACCTATATTTAAGGCTGAGACATAGACAGAGACAGAACACAGCAACCAAGAGAGTCTGCACAGAGGGAGACAGAGCAGACAACCAAGCACACTCAGCTCCCAAATGCCTGTCACGATGCTGTTCTGAGGACCTGCTTGACTTCAAGGAATTTGAATTTGACTCCCAGCATGAAGTTACTGGAAACGATATGGCATCTAGATAAAACAGGAAAACTCATGTCTGTTCAGGGTTTCATTTGTATCCCAGAAATAAAAGACCTCAAAATAGTAATACAAAACCAGAAAGAGCAAAAGAGTAATATAATNAATCTGAACATTGAGCAGATAAATTTGGTGGGTTTAATCTGTAAATTTACAGTTACATTAGCTAAACATGGAAACAGAAACTAGCCTGACCTTTTTCAGAAACAAATTTTTATAAACATTATCATCTTTGAGGAATGCAATGATTAACTAAAATCAGGATCTTCATCATGAAGGTGTGGAAGATTCCATCATTACGTGGAAGTGGATAAAACTCACGGATTTTTAAATTTGAGTTTTAAACAGGAAGAATGTGATCTATTAACATATGGAGTAGATTTTTTTCCAAGTTTGTTTATTCACACTCAGTTTTAGACCTCCCAAAAATAGCTATCAATGCCCAAATGTTGTAGATGCATATCAACATTCAGTGCCAGTTTGTAGTAGAATATCCGACACAACTAACAGTATACGAGGCATGACATTTCTTCCTGACCAGATGCAGGCCATTGTAAGGAAAGAAGAAAAGAGTCTCTTCCTCAGATCTCCAATAGAGTGCACTCAGTCACAGTATATTCATAGAAAGGAAAATGACGTGCTATTTCAACATGTGAAACAGTCACCATGATGAAAAAACCAAAAATATCTTTGAATGTCACATGCTTTACACCACCAGATTTAATAACACAAAGGAATCATGAGTCTGGAAGACAGTTATGGTCCTTAAGAAGCAATATAAGAATGTCTTTTTCGCTAAAAAAATTTTTAATTATTTAAAATTAAATTCAGAGTCTGTTGGTATGATGAGTCACCTGCCATGATACTTTCAGTAGCAAAGCAAACATTGAGCTGAACTTACTTTTTTTACAGTCTCACACCTCAAGAACGAAAACAGAACTGTGTTTTCTGGCTCCCACAAGACAGCTTTTTACACCTTCCTCATACTCTTCAAGTCTAAGGAGAAAATAATTATGGGCATTTTTTATGTCTATTGCACTCACAGGCACATCTTGCTGAAGGACATTAAATTTAATGTAAATAATTTCTGAGATAAAAAGTTTCATGCTTGTCCATTTACACTCTAGAAAGACAGCTGATTTTTTATGAATGACAACGAAAAATTTTGTAAGAGCTAACATACTCCAAATCTTGGAGTAATAAATTGAGATACTACATATAATAGCTGCCAAAGAGCTCTCACTACTTCCTTAGTCTAATGCCACCATCGTTCATCTCCTTGGCACTCTGGTAACACACAGCAGCAAGGAAAGCAGGAAAAATGAACTCTCACACAATGGTCGTTGAAATGATGGATGAGAACCATAGATAAACAATTCTCACTGTAGTTGAGAGACTCACTCTTTGTCTGATCTCACAATCCAAACAAACCAAAAGTCAGAAAACACAATTCAAATGAAGTTACTAAAAAGTATCTATGAAATGACCGGTTCAGTTCTGGAATTTTTTCAAACACCAGGAATCTATGTACTCAGAAACACTGTATTTTATGACGTAGGTTCCCCATATTGAGATAATAAGGAAACAGAGGAACAGGATGGCAGTAAGTAAACATAGTATTTTTAAAGGATATTGTTACAATTAATATAGTTGGAAAGGAAAAATACAATATACATCACATATTTTATATATATTACAATATATTACCTACAATAAATTTTTTCCAGTTTGAATTTCTATCCTTACAGTCCTGTTTAGCATTCAGAGTGTTTCTTTATTGCTGTTTAAAGTTAATTAAGAAGATTCTTAGATTGGCCATGTATGAGCCTGTGCTTGCTTTTTCCAAGTAACTTCAATTAATTTTTAACCAGTTGTTAGCAATCTTCAACAAACTCTAAATACATATTGGTAAAATCTTGAATAAAGTCTTGTTCCTCAACACCTTAATAAATTAGTAATTTGAGGGACAAAATCACTGAGCATGAGACTGTGGTGACACTTGGAACAATAAAAAAGCTGGATGACATTCTGTGAAAAGATGTGCTTTTGGATGACCTGCAAACAGACAACTAAACAGATTGAACATTTGCTGCCCAAAAACTGGCTAAGCAAAGACAGTTTCTAAAATATTATTAAGCAGCCTGTAGAAAGTGAAGTAATTGTCTCAGTGCCATTTGTATAAAACCAGGGCTAGTGATCACAATAATTACTTTTATATTTGACTCACTGGCGAGTCAGTCAAGGCCGAGTGGGACCAGAGATAGAGCAGTACTACATCAGACAGCCCTTGTGTTTAAATAATTCTCTGAATCACAGATGAAGGAGATGTTTATTATTATTTTTCATTTATAACTATTATAAAATAAAGCTAACTTTGCTTTTATTATTAAAATGTCAAATTATGAGGAGTTTGGCTTTCACACTAAAACTTCTACAATGTAAGTTTAGGTAGAAGAGTGGTCACAGTAAGTCATCCATTCAGTACATAAATACATCAGGTAGGAATCCAAGTAGGAAATCCAGACATGATATTGAAACTAACATGTACGCTAGATTGCAAGTGCCACCTTCTGTGTTATTTCTATGTATTTTTGCTTTCCATTACACACCTTAGGTATGGGGATATTTTTTACTTCTCAAATTTGGTATATTTTGTCCAGCAAAATATATAACCTAATCTTCTGTCTCATTTTAATATATGTTGTGTTAAAGAGAAAAACTAATTTCACTCCAAAAGAAAAATCAAGGAATTTAAAACATAAGTCTTATCTTGACACATGAAGCTATGCTTCACACTGCTATTTCAATATCAGATGGGGTTATAAAAAATTGAAAATGAGGGTGTTGCACAACAGTGGTGAGGGACTAAATGGTCCTGGAAATTCCTCTTGAGTCTATCTGCTCTGGAGCACATACCCTTCTGATAAATGTACCTCAGCATGCAAGTCTCACTTATTTGAGAAAAAAAGGGCAAAACACTCTTTCACTAGACATGAAGCCTTGAAATTGCCTTGCTTCAGACATACTTTTTCTTCTTCAGGTCATAGTTTTTATCAGATACAAATAGTCACAAATTTATTATGTACTACTTTCCTTTATTATTTATTTGAAGAACTAAACTTAGAAAACATTTTGGCAAGGATTGGAAAAGGATTATTTAAGGATAATTATTAAAAAAATTTGGCACACTTCAGACATCTTATCCAGCACAAGAATATTAACAGTACCTCCTTGTAATCCCTAAAATGTATTTCTATGAAGTATTTTTAACCAAATTACAGCAGGAATTTATAGGACATGATGAACCAAGGAAATCATCACTTGACTCATCTCAGGCAATTGTAAGTCCTCTCTACAGTTTGTATTTTCTCATCTATTACACAATCTCAGACATCTGTGAGTGCTCTTCCAGGATTTAGCAGGACTAAAGAGGGCTCCCTCACTACAACTTTAATTTTACAAAATGGGAAATATGATCACTCGAGTACATTCATATTATTGAAATAATGCAAGAAACAGGTGTTTTCCAACAAGAACTCAGTTCCCAGTTGCACTGTTCCATTAAACAGTTGCACTGTTCCAAATTCTCTTGCCTGACAGTGACCCAGTTCCAGAGCTGCTATATTTACTCATGTGAAGTAGGAAAACTTTTAAAGGTTGTTTAACTATTGAAAGTTTAATTCTCAAGAAAATGGATCACTTCAGTTTTAATAAAATAATATATATATATTACACTAGCAATTATATTATCTAAACACAACTATCTGTGGCTAAGAAGGGAGCAATTAATGGTGATTGGTTTGATGCACTTTTTATGGACTTGTAAACTGCTTCAGAAAAATAAATGTGTGACTCAACCTACAAAAAAGCTTCATATTTCTAAAACCAAAACCACAAATGATTTTGAAGTTGCTCAAATATTTGGTTTCTTGTTTTTCCCATCAGCTTCATTTCTCCCAGGAGAGGAAAGTGCTAAAACTCCATTAAGACAGACCAATTGCTATTGCAGTCATCCCAGATCAAGAAAGACCAGGAAATATTAGCAGTCTTACATTAAATTTTCAAGCAATTCCTCCTTAGATTTTGCAGATTCTTGTGCGCATTCTAAATCCTTAAGGGCATTAGGCAAACTAAATCTAGAATCCTTATCTTCCAGGATTTTCTCCTTACCCAAATAAACATGCCCAGCCAGGGTTCATTGAGTGAGGACCATGTAGCTCTTTGTAACATTAACTTCCTAGACAAAATTCAGATAGACACTGCATTAATTTCCTCTTCAGGGCTACTTTAGTTTTCTTTTAGAAAAAGGCTTCTTGAGTTAGTTCCTGTCTAATCAACATACAGAAAATGCTTTGAATGAGGACAAAAATAAACTGAAGCCAATGTAAACAAAAGCCACTTATTTTATTTCAAGCAATCACATTTCATATTTTGCTTCACTTATAGCAGGTTTGAATTTTGAATTTTGAGAAAAAACTTTACTGATCCACAGATTTCCCCTTCCTATTTAATTTGCAAATATAATTCTAACAAAACCATAAGAAAAATGAATCCTGGGAGTAGTTACTATCAGCTAAAACTTGAAAATGTCCAGTTTAGTAGCTATTTTCAAAAGTAAACTAGGCAGACTACACTACTACATTTCAAACGAAAAGAGCACAGACTATTAAATATTTGCATCATTTTTAAAAGGCATAACACTGATGAAGCTATTCTCATCTTTCAAATAAGAACATGCCAGATTTGATGCCTTACAATTTGAATTTTCAAAGTCTCTCTTTTCTTTTCACAGCAGTAATACCCCTGTGGAATAGCAAATTGAAAAGTTGGATTAAAATATTAAGTACAGTTTTACTGATGTGAAAAATCATCTGTATAAGGTAATTTACGCAAAACCAAGTAACTAGGATCAGGCTACCAATTATATGTAATTATACTGCCTGTCCAACACCAGTTTTTTACCCTTCACTCTAGATAGTGCATTGATGCTGAATTTCGAGAGACCCTGCTACAGGTTGAGATATCTTTTGCCCTGGAGAATTTCTTTGCTACTGCATTAAGAGGTCATGACATCAGATTAACTGTGATTGAGGATCAATGCCACTCAGAACTGGCTTGACTTTTCAACAGTGTTTGTCTCACTATATTGAGTACTACTTTATTTGCAGAGAATTAACAAGTAGGGTTTGCTGGTCTGACACTGAACAGCAAGCCATCGTTTAGCTGCTTCTTTTTTGATCCATCATTCAATTTTCTAGTCAGAAAGAAAAATCACATTCTGAGGGCAGCCTGACAGATCACATCATAGGAGCGGATCTCAAATCAGCAAGACCGTGCTGAAGCATTTGCTCATCACAATGCACATCACTCCTCTTAAGAGGTGAAATGTAAAACATGGATGATAAAAAACAGAGACATGCAGTCATCTTTTAATGAGAATCAAGAGGATGACACGTGAGAAGAGCGGGAATTCATCTTCAGTACTTTCTCTCAAATATTCTGCATGAAGAATGTATCTCTTTAGGTAATATACTAGCCTAGTAGCAGAGAGGGAAAAACCCAAAACAAACAAACAAAATCACTGTTGCCAAAAGGATAACATATTCCAAAACAGCACGGAGAGGCTTTTTGTAACCCATTCTCTTTTCCCTGAATTTCTGCCACAGGGATCTCAAACACTGGGTCTCTGAGGAGGAAGAGATGCCAACTGTCCTCCTCCTGAGCAGCCCCTAGTTGTTAATTCATGAAGTGTCAATGAAAGGCAGCCTGTTCACTGTGTCTCTCAGGCTGGCTGTCTACAGCAGTGGGTGGTGACTTAGTGGGATGATGTAACCCAAAGTGGCTGTCGGCAGTAGGTCACAGTTCATCTGCTTCCACTAAGGAATTGCAGCTGTGCAATCTACAGCCTTTACTCAGGAGAAGATTGGCCACATGCGTGAAAGCATTCTGTAGCTGTTGCTTCTATCTTTCCCAAAGAAAGACACAGGAAAGGGGGAGATTAGAGAACCACAGTGGGTCACTGGTATGGCTGACATCCAGCCTCAATGAGACAAGGGCCATTAAACAAAGTAATCACAAACTATTAAGATGTGTAGGTGAAGGCTTAAGGAACATAAGTGCTAAAATAAGCAAAATGTTTGAAAAGTCCCCAGCTTCCCAGGTACCAATCCACCTTCTGAGCAGTGATACGCTGTAAAATGAAGCATAAAGCCTAGAAAAGCAGATAATATCCATACTTCAGAAGAAAGGGCTCGTAATTCAGAAAAACAAGGTAACACAAAGAAGTGGAAAGGAATGAAAACATAATGTCAGAAAACTGCTGATTAGATCCCTTCATTTCTTAGGAAAGCTAGTGGATTTCTCATTTCAATGTGTGCCCTTTTTCTCTCATTTTCATGGTAGACATTCCAGTGAAAATCAAACCAAGCAATTTTTCAAGAACAAAAAAACTAAGGAAAAATCCATTAAATTTGAAAGGAAAATGCTTCATGTTGTCCTATAGGTATAAATATGGTCTAGCCTAGTATCAGGGATATGCCTTTGTGTGTGCCCAGTGAACTTCAGTCATGAAATCCCTACATAATCCAGTATCTCCCCAGGCTGCCATCTACATCAGTGAGAAAATGGAATGATTTGGAACAGTGAGTTGACTACAGCAGAGGGGACTTACTAAATTCTAGCCATTTTCAGAACAAAATGTCTGACTACTTCTTCACCTGGAAGTGTTCCATGTGGAAAGTTTGGGTTGTCTTGAATACACTTCCTGAAAATTAGTAAAAGTGCGTGTAACCAGTTTGTATGTTTCTATATGGTGTTTAGCATCCTGGGTGGAGGAATCCCAACCTTCCTTCAAATATCCCCTACAAGATTCTGTTGCAGAACTGATTAAAAAGTGCAGAAATATAACAATTATAAATAGTCAGTAGGAGCTCTGCAAGTGCAGACAGGGTCACGTACAACAGTCCTTTGTATTAAACAAACTTTTTATTAAACAAACTTTCTGCCTATGAGCGTCTGTGCAATAGACAGGCACTAGCTAAAGAAAGAGATAATTGACATTTGTAGCCACAATCAGAAGCAATACAAGAAGGAAGCTTCTGGAGAACAGAGATACATGAAACACATTTCACAAACATATATATTTCATATGCAATATAAGAAGTCTGACTTTCAAATTGGTAACAAAACAATAAAAAAGAATTAGAACCAAACAGAATAGTTCCATTGGAAGGGATCAACAATGATCATCTAGTCCAAATGCCTAATAACTAAGTAACTGATAGAAGACTATCAATTTTCAACCTAAGCCATCCTTCTAAAAGCACATTTTCACATAAACTATAGATCTGTCATGTTCAGCAAAAAGTTTCACACAAATAGACATTCAGGTGACTTAGTGGAGAGCAAAAATAAAGTATGAATTACAGAGGGTGAAAAAGATACAGACTTGTCTTAGAAAATTAAAGAAGTCCATAAGAAATAAGCAATATTTTTGTACAATTATGAAAGAAGACTCATCAACACACTGAACAGACTACAGTGATGTGCATAAGATGTAAATCTAATTATAAAACAAAACCCCAAAAAAATTCTGAATGCAGGTAAGGTGAGGAAAGAATTGTTCAAGAAGAGTGAAAACAAAACTGTCAGGTATGCTTTTATGTATTTAAAAATTATCTGTGAGAAAAATCATTTTTTAAAAAAAGAAGACTCTAATGAGATTGTAAGATCTCACGTCTGCCAATCACAACTACAGTTGGACACAGGCAAGGATCTCATTCTTATTATTGGAGAAGAAATTACTGACAAGGATTGTGTTTTTTGTACAGAAAACTAATACCCCAAACATACTTTGGAATATAAAAGACTGCTAACAGTGGTATGCTTAGTAATTTGTAGCTGTTGTAGCTAGTAGAACTTGAAAAATGAATAAAAAGCATTTAGTCAACAACAACAACAAAAAAAGAAGGAACTACCTGAGGACTAGTTTTAGTAAGCAGGAATGAAATAATAGAAAATAGGCTCAGATGTTTATTTATTTAAATAGAAAGATCAAAAAATAAAAAAGTATGTTGGTAGAATGGGCTTTTCCTGCAAAATTGTCAGTACGGGAATGTGAAAGACTGCGAGGGCCGGTGTCTGGAACCATCCGGGGCGTGTGAGGGCAGGGCAGGCCGGGCCCGGCCCTGCTGAGGCGAGGCCCTGCCCGCACAGCCCAGCCCCGGGCCTGTGGCCCGGCCCCGCGGTGGCCGCCGGCCCCTGGCCCTCCCGAGGCCGGGCTCGCAGCCACCCTGGAGCCCCGGGCTGGCCTTGCAGTGGCCAAATGACCGCAGGTCCCACCTGGGGGAAGGGCTCAGGAGGGCCAAAGGGTATTTAAACCAAAGTCTGCGGCAAGCACACGTCCTGACTCTACCGCCTCTCTGAATTTGTATCAGATGAACAGTGTTGAAAGAAGTGGTAGTTATGTGTGTTGTTTTGTATATTTTTCTGTCTTTCTATCCTTATCTTTCATCTCCTGGACATTGGAACAGGTTGCCCAGAGAAGCTGTGGATGCCCCATCCCTGGAACTGTTCAGGGCTGGATGGGATTCTGAGCAATCTGGTCTAGTGGAAGGTGTCCCTGCTCATGGCAGGGGGGCTGGAACGAGATGATCCATAAGGTCCCTCCTCACCCAAACCATTCTAGGCCTCTATGAGGATAAATAATCCGTCTTCTGAAAAGATCTTTTTGCGTAAATCCTGTTAACCCTTCCTTTTACAAAACTCTTTTGTGGTATTAATAGAACAAAGTTATTAGTACATCAGTCACTACCATAAGTCTCCTTCTTTCATGGTATGTACTTTATCCTAAAAAGTTAAAAAGATAATCACATGTGACAATGGGCTAAATTATACTCAGTGAAAATAAAACTTAAGACAATTTTGAATTTGCAAATACCAGAAAATGCTAATACCAATTTATTCTACATATTTTATAATGGTTTTCACTATTGTTAGGCCTGACTGAAAAATTGGATTTTCAATATTACCTTTTGTCTCATGTTAAAAACACACCTACAAAAAAAAAAAATCAAAGTAGTGGGAAAGAAACAAAAAGAAAAATTCTGATATGACTTGATATTTTTAGTTACAAATATAATTTAAAGTATTTTTAATTTTTCATATGTCTTAAAACAGTCTCTATTATCTAAACAATCTATAGCTTCCATTCTTCTACAATAAGCCAGTCACTGTTAGACTCAAATGTACACATTTATTCTTGTCTTCTCCCTGCTGCACAGATAAAGACTTCGTTATCCATTCCATAACACAGATTTGTATCTGAGTTCATGGACAGCTCTACAATTTTCACTTACAAGCTTTTGCCCCAAATAATGGAATGAATGTGCAAATAACAGTAAATTTTGCTTTATCAAACTGTTCCTTTATTTAGAATTAAATATTTAAATGTAACGTGTTTTTATAAAGCCTGCATCTGCGTTAAATAAAAATTTCCAGAAAAATAGTAATTTCTCCTGTGCAAATTTTGCTTATATTCTGTCAAAACCACAATTTTCTGAGAAATTTGCCCACACATACCTTACAGTTTCTTATAATTCTTAATGTCAGAGCTGAGTGGCCTAATTTCTTCTCTTCTTTAATTGGTCTTCACTTATAACAACTTTTTCGCTGTTTCTGCATCAAGCATGCACAGCAAAATTGCACTGGTTAGGTACAATGAAAGCCAATTAGAAATTTTGTTCCATAAGATTAAAATNAACTAAATCACTTTTGTCAGAGTTCTTTGAAGGCTTTCGCTTTTTGTGCAATTATGACACCAAGCAGGTTTCAAAAGTATCTCCCACCACTGACCACCTCCCTTTCCTTCCTGTTTTCTCCAAAGCTGACCTATATTGGCAGCCCCACCACCTGGGAGATGCTTTCACATAAAACTACAGAGAACTTCTTGAATTCTGGCTGGGAGGCAGTATAAAAACCTTGTGGTCTGAGGAAACCATCAGAGCAAAATACAAATTTTGTATCCAACATGGGCATTTTTGCTGCCCAAACCCCTGCATGTTTCTCATTGCTCTAGGAGCACTGAATAGAGCTCCAGAAACAGCACGTTTCCTCCTGGCTGCTTCCTGCTAATGATCTGAAGTCTGGCAAAGTAGCTCGAACCTCTCCCCTCTCCACACCCAATCCCTTGGTCATTAACCTTCCTAGTGCTGACAACAACGACAAAATCCGAACCATCTTTACATACACAGGAAATGGCTTGCCAGGGATTTGATCTGGAGCAAAAATCAACCCTTCTGAGCCCACTGTTATTTTTAAGAGCCTTTTGGTTATGGGGCACATTAGCATTTTACACTCTGCAATGAGAGAAAAAGCCAAATCTAAATCTCCAACAGTTTATTCAACTTGCCCTCAATTCCACTACTCCTTTCTCACCCCGCACACCCACACACATTTTATGTCTTTATTACATCAGAGAATGCTGTCTCAATTATGTAGTACAGTATAGTACAGTACATCTGGTGGCTTAGAAAATAAATCACAGGACTATTTTTCTAAGCATTTAAATAAAATTGTTTTATCATTTGCTTCTTCCTACTAACAACACCATAAGTCCAAATGGCTTGTTTGGCTTTGTAAGCTTTCCCACTAGCTCACCAGGCCTGGCACAAAAATTTCACAGCTGTGCCATATGTTTGACAGTGTTAACAATGAGTCCCTGGTTACACGATGAAATTTCATTTTGTGTTCCTCAAGCCTCCACTCCCCACATTCTACGAGGATGACAGACAAGTTTGGGAAACCAACTCTGTCTCCCTTTCTAGTAAAAGAGGAATTAGTGAACAATAAAAACCAACCTTTTTATTTGGGAACTCCCAACATCTTTTCAAAACACAGCTGGAACAAACTCCAAAGCATTAAGGCCTCAGGTTCCCCCTCCCCATCTTACTTCTCACCCACCCTAATCCAGACTTGTGAATTAAAAGCACAACACCCACTCATGTAGTTTTAACTACTCAGTTATTGAAATCAAGCAAATAAGACAAACATTTATATATACACCATTTGCCGGAGTTTAGACTATTCCTTGCTAATTCAGTTCACTTGTACCAGTGTGGTGTTAAAATAGGGGTGTTTAAGGTTTAAATTTACTGAAACCTTCATTCAAATTCTTTTTGCTGGTTTTTCAGACCAGCATGTTATTGGATTAAAATCCTGTACGCACTACAGGCCAGCTAAGGC
The DNA here is from genome assembly GCA_013399945.1 of Ploceus nigricollis. NCBI lineage: Eukaryota > Metazoa > Chordata > Aves > Passeriformes > Ploceidae > Ploceus > Ploceus nigricollis. The sequence goes on from VXBC01007503.1 coordinate 153,437, forward strand.
AAAGGCTGAGCAGAATCTTAGCTGAGCCCAAGCATTGTCAGCTGACAGCTGTATAGCCAGGACATCTGCCACTGTCTGTGTGGATGTGCTTCTAGTCTAATGGATGCTCTGATTATCCTACAGAGGAGGTCATGGCCCAGATTTTACAGGAAAATCACTTCTAAAAACATATCTGAGTATATATGAATATCTACTTGGAAAGTGTCAGCATACTGAAGCTACGTGTTCTCAGCTCAGAGTTTCAGTGTATGTAATTCAGCACTCATGGTAGCGTTTTGAAATAGCTGCATTATATTTTGTCAAGCTTCTTCTCCCATAGGTAAGTCTTACTAGTTCCATTGCTTAACAGTAAAAAATCAGCTGCATGTTGGGAAAATATATTAAAGAAGCCTCAAACCTGATGATTTATGTGCATAGCTCATTCCACTGCACACAAGAAACAAAACAAAACAAAAAAAAAGCCCATTAGGTGTATGTAAATAGCAAACAGGACTTACTATATTCACTTACTAGCCTTTTATAAAAACCAGGGTTAAGGTTAGTTTAAGTATGGTGATACTCTCTTTACTATCTCAGCTCAATACTTGAATCCCCTCAGCCCCACCCCTAGGTGTTTAGTATACTGAAAACAATCATGTGGGAAACAACATCATATGGCAAAAGACATAAGTATGTAAGTTATCAGAGGAAATTAGGAGAATTGCCAGGTTCCTAATGATGCTTCTTAAGGCTTCAGGTACAAGCAATCAGACTTGCCTAAACAGACTCCATATTCTGAAGTTTATCTTCCATCTAAGGAGACCTGAAATTTAAAGTTACATCTTCAGAGTATGCAAAACCACATTTTCCCCTGACCTTTCATGTTTTTATTTGGTTAGAACCTACATTATCAGAAAAACCGTTCCACTTCCCAGTGGAAACTTTGTAAGTGCCTGGACCAGGCTCACTGCTACTATGGTATTTTCCCCAAACCATCCCATTTCAGCTTCAGGTTGGCTAGAAGTACATGAATTAAAGAAAAGCAATTAAAGCTGCAACAATGCAGTATATAAAATCTCAAATGTTCAATGCTTTACACGTAAGAACAACTATATTACATCAGGCCAAAGCTCTGTGTGGTTCAGTTGATTATCTTAAACAGTAGTCATTAGCATCCACTTAGGGAAGAGTAGAAGTAAGATAGGCATCCTTTTCTCTACTTGCAGTTGTAATAGGAGAGCAAAAATGTATGCCTATAGTCATGACAGATTTAATATTTTAAAAATTTATGGTGATTATATCAGAAATTCAGATCTGAATCTCTAATAACAGCTAAAAAAATAATAGAGATGAGTAATTCTTTTAATAACAGGAGGTATCAGTGTGCAGGAACATTGCTTGTTCCTGACAACACCTTACATTAGAATTATGAGCCATTCACCACCAGAAGAGACACTGGTAAAAAAACAAATTCTTTTAAAAATAACTCTCTCCAAATGTGACTGCACTAGTGCTACCACAAAAACAAGAGCAGAATGAGTTCAACTCTTTGGAAGGCATTTAATTTCTGTTTTCTGAAAACAGTAGCTAAGCAGCAGACAAGGACTATTTATTTCCTCCTATCTTTGCAAGGCAGTGGAACATCTAGTGCTAAATCTATGCCATCTATCACTGTGCAGAGGATGCAGATTCTCTCCCAAAAATACAGTAATGCCATCTTCTACACTCTCCCTGTTAGCATAGTTTGTACTATAGTTAGAATGCAGCCCATGATAATTTGCTGTTCAACTCTTTTGTCTGAGTAATAAATACACACAAATGAGAGAAAGATAGATGATTATTCAGTTCAAAGCAGTCCAGCTCATTTGAACCTGAAACTATTACACTTTGGAATACACTCAGTTTTCAGAAGCCCCATCTATTCCTAAGTGTTGAATGTAGCTGGATCAAATTATCATGTCCCCATTATGTGATTAAAACAGACCCTGACCACGCTGTTTCTATGTTTGTCTTTGTTTTTAGCTTCTGTGGCTCCAGAGTATTCCCCTTCACCCCCATTAAAGGCAATCACAGATTGAGAGTTGGCTGCTTAGCCTTTTTATACATACCACTCGGATCATGAGTAATGAGGGGCATTTCATTTAGGGGTGTTCCTAACAACGGGACCCTGTCCAATTGCCATGTGTCTGTTAGCTGAATGTTAAAACAAGGTCGATTAATGTTAGGCAAGTCTCCTTGGAAAGTTATTAGCATGAGAGACTGTTTATTGCTAAAACATTCTTAAGCAAAAATAGAAATTTATTTAACACTGTGTTCTACATTTCCAACACACATCTCCAAAGAGTGTTTTAATCATTTTGTGCTGTCTTTATTCTTCTCAAAAATGTTAACTGCTCTGATAACCCCTCTTACTCTTTCATTCCATCTTCAACAAGAACAGCAAATAGAAGCATTACAACACCAAAAGAAACTTCCAGGACTTTTAAGTTTATGAGATTCCTCAAATTACCACAAAAAATAAGGCCATTAATTTAAAGATTAGCTTAATCCTAGCATGTTTAGAATTAAAGAGTATTAAATTCTACTCAAAACACTCCTCAGAAGCAGGCAAGAAAGTTTCACAAGGAATGAGTTGGTCAATATATGAAGCAAAATCAGACTGTAGTTTTACACTAGTCTGACAAAAGGAGTTTTGAGGTGGAGGATGGAGGTGGAGGAGAAAGAAAAAAAAACTACACATAAAATCTATCAGGACAAAAATGACAGAGAACTTGATTTCTAAATTTTCACTTTTGACAGCTATAGCTGTCCAGTTCACAAGCTGGATGAGGCCAAGGTAAATACGTTAAACTAAACATAATGTGTTTTTTATAATCAACTTATCTTCACCTCTGATACTCTAACCTATATCCCTGAATCAGAAGCATTTAAAAAACCAATGCTATGCTGTCTTGAGCTCACAGACATTAATGTTTTGCATTCTTTATTTACAAGTCTTTCAAAAATTAGGAGAAATAACCTAGAAAAGCAGGCATATTTGGTGGAGGAGTGGTCACCAGAGCTTGAAGTCATCTGCAAAACAGAAAAACATGCCTTCCATCTCCTCCTCTCAATTACTGAGAGAGATGTAAAACAGAAGAGGTACCAGGGCAGACCCTATTTGCCTCCAGGCAGTGTACAACACGACCATCCAAAGTGTTTTCCTCATTCATCAACCCAAGCTTCATTGTCCTAAAAGAAATACAAGAATATTGTAGTAGACAATGTCAAAAGCTTTGCTATAGACAATGCAAATAATATCCAGTGTCCTCAGGTTACTCATCAATCCAGCCTTTTTATCCCTCATGAGAGGGAATCAGGTGGATCAGGCAGACTATATTGGAGAAGACTGAGGCAAAGAAGGCACTAAGTACTATGGATGTCCACTAGAAGCTCCTTCTAAGTTTATATTATTCTGAAAAGAAAAAAAAAAGGAAGATTCACCAGAAGAAAAATTATTCTTTCTCTTTTGCATAGAGAGAGGGTAAGCATGACAGAAGTAATGCAATATTGAGAGATGGCATGGTGTCTCTGAGGTAGTAGGAAGAAGCATTTCCTTGGAACCAGAATGAGTTTGTTACCACTGAACTGGGTGCAAAAAATTAGGATCTGTAAGTACTGAAGTAACTGAGAAAAACTGCTAAAATAAATCTGTTTGTTCCTGCTCTGCCAAAGTATTTTGTACTAAGTTGTAATTTTGTTCATTTATAAAGGTGATTTATTTGGTATGCTTTTAATTGCATTTTTAAGTTTTAAAAGCCTGTGGGGTATTCATTATCAGAGAAAATTTAGGCCCATCCATTTCAAAGCTCTCACTGAATTCACATCTCATTGCTGCCATTTAATTGTTCCTCTGTTATTTTTGTTCTTTCTCAGTTTTATTGAAGGCATTTATTATTATTATTATTATTATTATTATTATTATTAT
>VXBC01007503.1:160011-172082 GCA_013399945.1 Ploceus nigricollis
GCCCAAGGCAGGAAATTGGAACTAGATGATCTTAAAGGTCCCTTCCAAACCAAACCAATCCATGAGTCTATGTTCAACAGCTGTAAGAGACTCAGTTTTTCAAAGGTAATACAAGCCATCCTGCAAAGTCTCCCAGTCTCATCCCTGGGTAATAACTAGAGCTAAAAATATATACTGTTTTAAAATAATGTCATACTGAAAAATTCGAAGCTGTAAAACTTTGTTAAATCCGAAGTTGAAAAAAACAAAAATCAGTTCAGAAAAATTCTCCAGATTGACCTTTTCCCTAACCACGTGTTTGGAAAAATGCAAAATAAATTTCCCCTTCACTTTTATATTTGTGAAAAGAAAAATACAGCAATAATGGACTATTTAAACTTACATACAAAGCATTTTGACAGATTTGTTACTATATTTTGTAAAGTTATTAAATTTTACCTCTCAGCAAAAATCAAAATCTTACAAAATCAAAAGTACACTCAGCTTTTTATGTAACATTTATTTTTAGGAAAAATTTTCTTTTATGTAGTGAGAAATTAACACTTTTAAACTTGTGAACCATGAATCAAGATATCATTGTGAATGTACTAAGACTGTAAGAAGCAGAACTAAATTTGTCAAAATATTTTAGTTCTTAAAGGTTATAATATATTTCACCTATAACCTTGATAGCTCACCTAGGATTATCAAAAAACTCCTAATAATCAGGAGTTTTCATAGTTCTGTTACCACTAGTGCTCAGTGTTTGAAGGAAAAGTTGAATATTATGGCTGAGGTTTTCCGTAAATTCTTCTAAACTCTAAATTCTTTAAATTCATCTCACCAGGATTTTTTTTAATGGGGTGGTGTGCTGGTTGTTTGGATTTGGGGGTTTTTTTTCAGCAAATCATATAATATGCCTCAATATTGGAAAATCTAATTACAAATTAGATTTTGCATCACAGCCTATGATTCAGGAGATTTGGGCAAGTGCTAGAGCCGTAAAATGCAGCAATAAATGTTAAGCAGTGAAGCTCTAAATCTGTGCAAAGTCAAGGTTCTACATTAAGTATTAGTTTCTCTAACTGCCAAAAGAAGTTTGAGATGGTCCAGACCTTACAAAAGCATAGCCTATATTTTTAAAAATATGGATGGTGCAAAATGTGACTGGCATTTCTTCTATATACTTCTATTACACTNAACTTCTGTGAATGTGTATGCATGTGAATTTCACACACAAAAATGCTATTAATTTCTATCAATGCTATCCTTTCTATCAAATTTATTTTACAGCTGTCCTCAATTACCCTCAATTACAGTGGTATCATATAAATTGTCATTATATTATCGGAAGGAAATACTTGGATTTTAGGCCTAGCAATTGCTCAGTTACATTAGACAGTTTTTGAATTCCCCATTTGCCACAATTATGATTCTCTATTCTCTCTATTTTTCACTGACTCAGTAAAATCTTTAGAAGCTATATTAAATTCTAATACAAACAAAAATATATTGTATTGGGTCAACATTTTTGTCCTGAATTGTCATCCAAAAGTCATCTGTGTTTTCCAATTTACATCATAGTGTAAACTCAAAGTTAATCACACTTCTGTGAAATATGTTAATATAAAACCATAATCACTGCAGTGATTGGCATTACGTCCATAAATTGATCCCCAAGTTTCACATTGCAGCTATTTGCATGGAATATGCATTTTTTCCCCATAAGTGATACTGTTAAAAGGCTGAACTATTGTTCCCACTACTGTAAAGAACATTGTTCAACTTCTTGTAGTGCCTCTAAAAGGTAATGGCTGCATTTACATGAAATTCAATGACTGCAAGTGTAATTAAAGTTTCAGAATTTTTGAAGTATTTTGCATCAGACAAAAACATGGTCCTCTAACAGAATAAAACCTAAATAAAACTATAAAATAAACCATATGCCATTGTGCTCATTTCTTGCATAATATGAAGAATTACTGGGGTATTTGCAAGCTTTAGAACCAGCAGAAATGAGTCGCCAACTCCTGATCAGCTTGGGAATCTGCACAATAAAACAAAACCGGGAATTGCTCCATTGTGATAAGAAAACAAGCACAGGGTATAAGGAAAAACATACAAAATAGGGGAACCTGAAGTTTTTATTTTGCTTTACTGGCAATGAAAAAAAGAAGTTTTCTCACCCTGAGTAACTTCTTAAAAGCCAAGCATTTTCTTTGTGCCATTCTTGTAGTGTGTACATCCACAGGAGTTAAGAGCTAGCCAATTCTGTCAAAACCTGCCGTTCATGTAACTATCTCCAGAATCACAATCAACACAATGCACCGATTACCCGTCTCACTCTTGAACTCTCAAAAACACCAGTGCAAACTCTATTGGTCAGTTTTAAAAATGGCTCAGCTGCAAACCTAGTATCAGTTATGATTCAGTCCTAATTTTGCCTGTCAACAGTCTTGTTCAACTTCCCAGATATTCCAGCTTGTTGCCAAGACCATTTTCTAAACAAAATATCTCTTTTGAAAATCACCATATGAATATGTCAACAGGTCATGAAATATTTTCATTACAAACCCTGAAGAAAATCTAAGCTCTAAAACAACAGTTAGAAAAATGTCTATTTCATTAGACATGAGTGTGAAATCTTTCTAGAAAACATTTATTTTGGCAACTCCCTATTCTGATGGTGGCCCAAAAGTATCCTGACTAGACTGTCCTGGTGGGAGGCAGCACCAGCTACAGTGAGGAAAATGTAGCAGATGAGCTAATGAACAAAAGGATCACCCTGAAGCATGAATTTGCAGTGTGAAACTACCTAAGCAGCTACAAGGTCAGAAAGAAATTCCCATTACCTCAAAGTAAAAGATTTAAAATTTGTACTTATTTATCCAAGGATGAATAAGTGTTAGAAAACCAACAAGAGAGATGATTTTTCCTCATACTAATAGTGAGGATAGATGCTAGCTGACACACTAGAGACGGGGATCCTTCAGCCTCTCCGTAATCTTTTAAATGTTCCGTGGTCATCTAAGATCCTTCATGTACTTGTAAGATCCAGTTAGCACTCTTCTTTATTCACACTGTCTTCTACAGTGCACAAAAATCCGTGATTTTAGTGCTGAAGAGAATATTCAAGACTAAGCCACAGTCAGTTTACTTGCACAAACAGGAAATGTGTTTAGGGTAGGTCATGCATGTCCGTATGCGTGTGAGGAAGGGGATGCCTGGTGCACTTAATTCAATGAAAAAAAAGGAAGAAAGGCATTAGAGCCCCACTGCAAACCCTGAAGCCTTTCCATTGGAGATTTTGTAAAAGTCATCAACATCTTCCCCTCTTCCAAACTCTCATCTCAAAATTTCCAGAGATTCATACTATTCCTACATCTCTGAAGATTTCCAGAGCCACCTGCAATACAACTCAGCTAAAAAGAGTCTGCTGCGCCAGAGCTGTGCAAAAGGAAAGCATCTACAGTAGCTTGTTACAGTTGTGTTCTTCCAAGGAGGACTTAACCTCCATGGAACTGAGAATATTTCATCCTAAAATTGAATTTTAAGATATATGAATCTAGTCTCCTTGAACTTCCTACATGACTGTATTTGAAATAGACTTTATTTTTTTTTTTTTTGGCCAAATGCAATAAATTCCAAAATCACTATTTCTCCAAAGACAAAATCTTTAACAATATAGTGAAGACACTTCACTGTCAAGACGCTTGTTCTGCCAGGGATTTTTTGTGCACTTCATCCAAAAAAAGAAATATTTATCTCATTTGTAAATTTTACATATGAAGTTGATGTCTGTAAAAAAATATATTCCAAAATATTCAAATACATTGTGAAATATAACAATCTGGTGAGTATTACATGGAAATAAAAATCAATAATCATAATAAAGTCCTCAGTTTAAATTCTTTATTTTGAATTTTTTTATTTTGACTTACAACCCTTTTTAAGTAGTTTTGCAAATCATGTAAGTCCATAAACATCTTTGAAAACTATGATTTGAAGGGGATTTTTGGAAGAAAATGGGGAAAGAGATTACTTAACACACACACAAGTGAGCATAGTTTTGTTGGGGAGTCATCAGTGTGGGTTTTGTAAAGGGAAATTCTGCCTTATTAACCTGTTGGAATTGCAGAAGAATAACAATAACCATGTGAATTAATCCTGACTGGATTTTCAAATGGCCTGTGAGAAGGTTCCACATGAAGTCTTATAAAGAAATTCCATTACTGTGTCGTTAAATAAGAAATAATTTTGGCAACAGGCGGACAGATACAGCAGAGGGAAAAATGGTAGTTCTTAGGGGTGACTTTCAGGATGGAAAAAGTGCAAAAATAGGGTGCCTCTTTCAAGGGTTGGTACTGGCTACAGCCCTATATCACTTCCCTTTCAGACACCTGGAAAGGAGAGGCACCTGAAATCTCCAAGATGCAGGTCATACCAGGCTCTTTAAGGGTAGTCAAATGCTGTGCCCATGGCAAAGACCTCTGGAAGGGCCTCAGGGATGTGATAGGTGTAAGTTTGTGCTGTGGAGAAACAACACAGAACTGACATTTAAGCTCGAATGATATCTCAGTCAGCCTTGGAAGTTCTCTGAAGTCATCAGCTCAGTGTGCAACGGTACTTGAGAAGCCAATAAAAAGTTTGGGTTCATCAAGAAGGTCACTGATGACAAGGTCATCTGTTCCTATAACAAACATTGATGCACACATATCTTGAGTGCTGTATGTCATTCCACTCTTTGCATCTCAAGGGGAAAATTGAAGAGAGAAAAAGAAAATCAGCTATGATCCAGGAAGTGGATTGGCTGCCTTTTAAACAGAGAGTTGAAGGGCTGAGATATTCTTCAGTTTTGACAGGAAAAGGCTGGAGAGGGCAATGACTCAGTTAAAGGAACTCGAAAAATATTTGTGTCTTTCAGTGAGCTAATGTATCATCATCCTCAGCTTATGTCAGAAAAAATTTTAACCACAAAGCAAAAACTCTCACTCTCTTTTTGCCACCTACTGGGTACTTCCATTTGTAGATGTCTGGATCAGAGAAGGCTACTTTTCATAAAGAAGCATCAAATCTAACCAGGGATTGAGAGGAAATGTAGATTGTTCTCAGTATCACTTATTTCACTTAAATGCACACAGAAACCTGCCCATTAAAGAGACTCGAATCCTTTTTTAAAACACCTCACTTACTTCTTGGGTATCAGGCCAACAACCAAAGCACTGTGAGAATTAAACCAATTCTGTTTAAAAGGAAACTTTTAAAATCTAAAATCTTTAGAATTGTAATATTCGGAGGAAGGGGGAGTAGGAATAACACACCTGAAAAGTTCATATTAGTACTTAAAGTCACACACACTTGCCAATGCACAGATTTTCATTATGCATAACTTTGCCAGATTGATGCAATGTGTGTCACAAATAAGTTTTGGAGATGGTTTAATGGATGAACAAGTGGGGTATTCACCTGGGATGGCAAGGCCAGAAGAAAGCACCCCAGAAAGCCAAGATAATTAGCAGCAGGAGCCTGCTCCATGGATGGGACCAGGGAGTCCTATGCTTCAGCCTGTCTGGAGCCTGGGTGTAATTAAAGACAGTTTCAAAGTTCACACCCTCTTTCTTCTGCATCAGAATAGTTGTCCTGCTGCTGTAAACAAAATGAAAATCTATCCAATACAAGTTTTACAAACACAATGTGGTGACCATCTACTGGAAAGGATTTGCATATTTGGAAAACCAGAAGGAAACATTTCTCACATACTAATAGCAGGTTAGCACTCTACAGAAACAAAACAAACCATCAGCTGGAAGGATTTGACAGAACTAGTGTCACAGTCTGAAATAAGCACTTGTTGCTTCTGCTTTAGAATTTTTCTTGAATAATGGATTCATTTTTTTAATTTGACAATGCAGGGAGGTAAACACCTCAGCATTTCTATTCAGAAAGTGACCTGTGTATTTAAAAAAAAAGGATTTGTTTTACAGGTTAGATTTCTTTTCCTCAGTGAGAAGCATATGTAACAGTTTATTGTAGACTGCTGTGTGCTGTCTGTAAAGGATTTAAAAAGCTGAACGAATAGAAAATGATTCAAAGACCGTTTATGTCTGAGGATTCCCATATTGTCTTTAATTAAGATCAAAAAATTAGACAAGAAAAGACACACTCAAACTTCTTGCACCTTCTTCTTGGACATGAGAGTTACTGGAAGTTGTCATGAAGGAATGGTGTGCAATGCACCACAACATGAAATACGCTGTATTTTAAAGATCTTTCATCATAATCCACCTGCCTGCAATTTTTGTAAGAATTGTTAAATATTTAATAGGACTTTGGAGCACCATGATGTATAAAGTCAGAGGGAGGCTTGTTAAATGCTTCTAAAGATTTGATAGCATTTTTTTAAGGGAGAGTAACCAAAGGCAAGTGGACACAATGAGGACTTCCTGAAATATTACGCTCAGGTCGAACTCTTTTTCTCTCAAGCAAAGAAAAAGATGCTAAAAATGAAAACAAAAATCACCAAACAACTCCGAACATCATAATGGGATAAAGACTACTGTCTGAGTGATATTTATACCCTTGATATTTTTTCAAGTCCTTGAGAAAACAGTTTTTAAACCAAAAAAGCCACACCTCCCTATTTCTGATCGTTACACAAAGTAACTTTAATTTTTGTGTGTAACAAACCCTCACAGAGCCACCAGCATGTTGAAATTATTTTAAGCAGGTATTGACAAGATGGATCCAGTCCAGTGCTTAACTGTATGTATATACTGCTGTTAACATTCCAGGAGTGTTTTAAGTATTCACTGTAATTCCGTAATGAGAGCTTCAAAGGAGATATTCTATGAAGACCATAGGTACACAGGTAGTTTCTGAACTAAGCTGGTAACCTTGAAAATTCAGTCTGTGTATGGATTTTAGGATCAATAACTCATTGGACTACCAGTGAACAAGATGTTAATTTCTACAAAGTTAATGTCTATAATGTTGAAGTTCAATTAAGAACCTTTGCAGAAATACTTTTTGGTTGTAAATCCAGTGACAAAATCTTGCCTGATCTGCTTAAATCTCTAAAAATTATTTTATTTCCTCAGAGTTATGATTAAGTTGTTTCTTCACGTTATGTCCTTGAAACACTTGTTCATTTGTGTGATGCAGGAATGATCATTTTGCCTGAAGACACATTATACGGGATAAATCCACTTATGCTGTCCTACAAGTAGAACAGTTCAATGAAGTAAACTTATTGTCAAAATGTGAAAAGCTGTTAATTCCTGTATTGCATAAGAAGTTTGCCTTCATTCCAGACTTGTGTTCATTCAGCCTATATACAAGCATTTGTAAATGAACTTTTTTTTTGCTTAGAAAAAAGAAGAGAAAAAAAAATCTGTTACCCAACACTCCACATAGTTTTTAAGTCTTGTGATTCAAAATACATCAGACAGTAAAGACTCTGTATCAGTACTATTACTGTTATTATCCTGAAATTTCAAGCAGATTCCAGTTCTTCTTCACTAAGCTATCTGAAGAATTCTCAGACAAAGGAGCTGACATTCTCCCTGCACTCAACTCACAGGAATCCATTACCACTGAGGAACATGTCTGTGTTTGCTCCCAGTGTTTCTGACTGTTTGTGGACTCTGAATGACTTCTTAAATTTATCAGGTTTCTCGTTTATTTTTAGTCACCCTAAGGCCTCATAAGAACCTGAGTATTAGTGAGTTATGGCCAACTTCAATTTCAAACTGAGTGTGTTGGGGGCAGGGCAAGTTTTGTTCCAGATTCTATAAATGCAAATATTTCAATCCAATGTATGCTAGCTGAAAATAAATTTACTATGGAAACAGAATCTAAAGTAGAAGGCAGACAACAGTGTTGTTCAGGAAATCCCATTTAACTTTAGTAATACGAGAAACAAATAAGCAAGATGACAAGGTAAAGAAACTAAGTATTTAAAATAAAGGCAAAAAGTGAACTCCACCAAACACATAATCTCTATCTAGAATGCTACATATACATACCATAGTGAAATGTCAAAAAATACGGTAGGTGTTTTTTTCCCCAGGATTATTAACTGTGCCTTGCTGATAAATAGCTGAACTGGTTTAGATGCCCCTTTCCTATATTTGGAACATTAAAATAAATAAACAAATAAAGAAATAAAATTTTAAAAGACATCTGGAGACACCAGATGCAGAACCTTAAAACCTTTTACCTTTCTCTTACAGCAGAGAAAATTTTTAATGCAGTGGTACTTTCTCTTTGATGTTTTTCTCGTGCCTTTTTCAATGTTACCATTCCACTGATTATCACCATATGTTAGTATCGTGTGCTTTTTCTAACTACGCAATTTGAACAGACTGGTTTGCTTTATAGCAGGTGTATGTTATTTTTTCAATATCTCTTCCAATGCCTCACTCAATTCAGGCAGAAGGTGGTCAGTTCAACATCTTTCACCTACCTTTGCTGCACTTCCTCTCACAGAATGAGCTTTTTCTCTGCGGAGTCTTGAGGGAAAGAACATCAGCTGAATGCAGGCTCCACCTTGAACAGCAATCATCCACCTTTCTTTTTTCACAGGAAGTTGATATTTTTATTTCCTTTCATGGAGGTCCACATTTGCCACCACTTGCAGCACACTGTAACCTAGGGAAAGCTTTGCATTTGCTCTTCCACTAGTATTTTAGGAGTTAACATCACTGCAAAATCCCACACAATAAATCAGATGTTTGTGCCAAATAGGACTAATTTGTTCACCTTTTAGAGAAGGACCAATTACACGTAGTTAAAATAAGTAGGTTTTAACTCAGCATGAGAACATTTTATACAGAGATTGCTCAAGCAATGGCTGAGAAAAGACTGTTTGTTTGGTGGTTTTTATTTTGAAATGCTATTTCTTTATATCTTTCCTAAGTCATTTCGCTGTTGATAGGTATAATCAGTATTTAAAATTAGTAGATTAACAACAGGTAGGCCAAAGTGGTCAGAGAGTGAGGTTTAGCACCTTGAACAGCGCCAGGGGAAAAAAAAAAAACCCTTTGAAATCCAGGGGATTAGTCAACATGAAGGAAATGCCTGAGCATTGTCTGTTTTCCAGGAGGCATCTGAACATGTTGAAAGCTGACATCCCTAGATACTGACATTTTAAATCACATAAACAAATGTCTAATTTAAGATAATTTATCTGTGCAATTCAGAAATAGAAAAGGAGCTCAAAGAAGCGTCCAGCTTGCTGTGTTTCCAAAGGGTTGATCTAAAAGCATACACCTTTAGTAGAGCAGCAGGATGCACAAAGCATCCTGGTTTTATTGTGAAAAAATCTGAATTTTCACAGGTCTGTAATCTTCAAGTGCCAACAACTATGTTTCAAGTTCCACTTGAACTTCAAACATGGTTTTCTCCTTATAAAATGGGTCCTGGCATGCCTTTACTTGTGCCATATGCTTAGACTTCCTATCAAAAGCTGCATGGCTAAACATATTTCCTTAATAGACTTCAACCTGAAAAGCAAGAAGAGGTTTCTTGACTGCTAAACATGACTTAGGAAATTCAGGTCTGTGATCTAATACCCTTAGGGCAACTCCAGTGCTATATTTATACTCAGGGTGGTAACCAGGGCAGAACAGTGATCCAATTTACAGTCTTGGTTATTTTAGACACCTTCAGTTCAAATATCAGCTGCTTGTATGAATATTCTTCAAGTCATGTAAGCAAGTTCGTAACTTCTGCTACTGCAAGGGCTAACATAAACCCCCATGAACCTTGACATGCACAAACTAAACTATGAATGCATATGGAGCACACTGACAGATCATGTTTTCAAATGAGCTGAAAAGCATTTAAAGAGCTTTTGACTAAGTGAAATTAAGAAATAAGGCTCAGAACAAAATCTCACAGTAGACACTGGGAACCTTTTTAGAATTTCAATAGGCTTTAAGTCTGCTACTAAGTACTATTAGGCAAGTAGAAAAAATTTTATTTTTCTACTTTTAAATATCCAGCAAGATTAATAAAAAGGTGGGGAAAGCAATCATAAGGACTTAGCTCTGCTTTCTGGAAGTAAATTAGCTTGCTTTATCATTTAGTAACAGAACAAATTTACCAGCTTCCAGTTTGATGTACAATTGATTATAAAATTTTGCACCAAAAAAAAAATGAAACTCCCAAAAAAACCCACACATTCCCCAGATCCTGATTATTTTTTCTTTACCTTCACATTTAAGATTATAATGTCATAACAATTTGTGGCAAAGTAATCACAGAAGAAACTTACTCCTGATGCAGAGAGCTGATGCCAGGACATTGGCATTTACTTCATGTTTTTACTCTGCTGATCCCAAACATTCCCATGATCAAGTCAAAAAATCTCATGTAGTTTGCAGGAATCTCTTGAGCTGTGACTATAGAGCTTCAGCAGCAGATGGTGTGGTCTTGCCCAAGTAAAGCAATGAAGACCAATTTTTCCACTGCTGAAGTTTATCCTCAGCTGTGGATAAACTTCCTCTGTAAAACTCCTGTTGTTTGAACTGTCTTCTTTGGAGACATCAGCTTAAAGCTAATTTCCTTGAAGTTCAAATACTGTCAGGTATTAATTTTACCCAATAGTCCAGAGGAAAGTAATAACCAGATATCACTGTTAGTTTGGCTTACCCAATATACAAAGGCAACAAAGTCTTAAGGGCAATGGTACTCCATAAAATCACACATTGATTGACCCCCTAAATTGCATCCAACATTGCATGTCCCTAGAAGAATGAAAAACATGGCTTTTTCTGATAATACTGTCACTGATTTCAACCATTTGTATTGAAAGAACCTCCTTGTACAAAAATGACATTTTCAAAAAAAATTTTTTTCAGATATCCTCTACTGGACTTCTTTTTCCATGAGAATACCAGTTATCTTACTGTCTACACAAAATTTTAGTGTTCACAGCAGATTGCAATGAGGAACTACATTGCTCTGCTACACATTGAGTGACAGTCTTCTTTGATTTGCTTTACATTTAAACCCATATTCAATTTAATTTGCTGTTTTATTGTCCTGTCTTTCAGTTTAATACAGTGTTTTAATACAGTTCTTCATATCTGCTCCCACCTGAAACAAACCGTAGAGCCAACATGCTTTCTTACATAATGATAACTACTTATTTTTGAGATCACTGGTAAATCTACAGGGCTGCCTGCACCTGCACAGTTGCAGAGTCCCTGAAAAACTGGAGGGGTGACCTTGCTATGCTGTGAAAACTGGCCATTTATTCTGGCATTGTTTTATTTATTTTTCAGCAAACCACCAGGTTGTTTAAGGACTTCTGTTCTTAAACAGTCAAATACTCAGTGCTGAGGGATCTTATCAGGTGACCTCTGGAAATGAAAGAGGATTATTTATACTCAGCACTGGTAAGACCACACCTGGAGTCCCATGTCTACTTCTGGGTTCTCCAATGCAAAAGAGAGCTGGGACTATTCAGCTTGGAAAAGATTCATGGGAAATCTCATCAGTGTGTATGAACACCTGAAGGAAAAAGGATTGAGCCAGGCTCTTTTTTGGTGCCCAGTTATAGGTCAAAATGTAGTATGCACAAATCGAAACATGGGAGGATCTCCCTGAAAGTAAGGAGGCATCCTGTGAGGGTGACTGGGAACTGGAACAACAGAGAAGTTGTGGAGTCACTTGCTGTTTAGCGTGTGCAGCAGTGACGTGATCGTGTCCAGGGAAGCCACAACCGGCAGCAGGGAAAACAGACGAGACAAGTAGCATTGAGTCCCTTTTCTTTCCTCCCCCCCGACCCCGTGCCGGGGGGAGCATGGGGGGAGCAGGGGAGCCTGAGAGCCTGAGCAAAGCCCAGAGACCCGAGAGCTGCGAGGGCGCGGACCCAGGGACGAGGGGCTTTATTAGGTGTCTCCTGGGAGGAGTCTTTAAGATCAGATTACAGCCTCTTCAGAACCAGAAGGCTTCACAACTTGCCCTGGAGATACTCAAAAACTGTCTTGACATATTCCTGACCAACCAGCTCCAGGTGACAGGGGCATTGCAGGAGGTGATTTCTAGATGTCTCTTCAAACTTCAGCCACTCAGGGATTCTGTTG
>VXBC01007503.1:172104-219147 GCA_013399945.1 Ploceus nigricollis
GTATCCACATTCTTGGATGAAAGTGGAGCTCTTGCTAAAGAGCTATTTTAAAATGAAGAAAAGACTTCTTAAACTGATTTTGAGCTCATGGATCCCAGGACTTGTAGAAAACTCTCTTAAAAGAGCCACGACAACATATTTGCAACTATTTATCATATTAATGCCTTTCCAGAAGTATTCCACAAGGTCTGCAAATAGCCAGGTTAATTGGTTACACAGCAGATATAACTGCCCCTTCAACACCCCACCCCCTGAAAAAAAACCCCACACAAACCAGTATGCTCCTTTATTTTTAGATACACTAATAAAAATATTTATGGAAACCAAACTCTATGCACTCCTAAGACTATAGATTAGAAAACAAACCACTTTTCATTTTGCCAACTGACATCCCTCTTTCCTCCTTACATATACATTATGTATACAAACTTGGGATGATTTAAAATGATCTAAGTTTCCCTTGCATCAGTTCCAGAGTACTAAGTGAACAATTCTCTAGAGGAGGTCTGAACTGAACATCTGCAAAGTGTTGCAAAAATAGCCAACACTAGAAAGAGCTCTGAGAAATTTAAGTTAAAAAAAGCTGGTAGTTTGCATGGGCTGGTACAACTCAAACAAATTCCAAATCAGTAATGCAGTCAGAATTACAGTGTTGCACAGAAGTGTATTTTTGAAGCATCTAGTAAGAAGTGGTTCTGAAGATTTAGTTTGCCTTATTTAGTCAGGCCAAACAGTTGTTTTAATGAGATTACATGTGGAAAGAAAAAACGGACATGAATAAGGTGAAGGAGTTTGGCTGTACCATTAGGAGGACTTTGTAATTCTTAGTTCTCTGTTTCTTACTTGTTGTATGTTTTTATCAAGTGTCTAGTCAAGGTGTAAATATCTGTGCCTCTTGAAAGCAAGCTGGAATAAGTCAGTCTCTGTAAACAGAGACACTGAATGAGTCTCAGTGACAACTTGAATTAGGTAATGCAAGATACCTGTTTACAACACACTATCCTAGACAAATATTCCATTACCAAATATCACCTAAATCCCCTTTTTTTTCCCATGCCACAACAATACAATCCTTTATTTACTCAGAAGTATTCAATTCTATCTCTCTAGTCTTTGTTCTTTGAGATATGGAAGTCCCTTCTTGCAGCTTTACTCCCTTCAATTACTTTTATATGAGTTTCTATATTAGAACATTTGCTATACAACACTGATCTATCTTCCCATTCTAAACGTGGATGAAACTCTTGCAAACTCTGTAAATGTTAATTGGGAATGAAAGATGACCTTTCAAGAGAAACCATTGCAAGAAATTTGAAAAGGACAGTTGTTCTAAAAGTAATTTTGAACCCTTTGAGAAAAAAATCATTACACCTTCCCACTCTCCCCCACTGACATTCAGGTGAAACTAGTAATGAGCAAAGGTCACAGAAATATGTGTCCAGAGACAACCTGCCTTACCAAAAACCAATAGAATTATTACTCAGCTGGGGCTAACTTTCTATTCCTAAAAAGGGGGTTCACAGCAGAAAGACTTGAACTAGAACACGAAATTTTTAATGAGCAATAATCACACAGTTGTGTGATTCTTCTCCACACATCTGCTGGATACACAAAATTCTTTTTGTTGGTCCAGATGTGTGCTTTACATGTGCTTAGCCATCAAGAAATAGAAAGTATTCTAGGAATAAGCTAAGGAAAACCTTAGTTTTTTCCTGCTATTCCAAAAGATTGGCCAAGATAGGTCTCGGCCACCCTTGCAGCATTTTTTTCTAAATCGTAATGTGATTAGGGGCATGCAGAGATATTTGAATTTCACAGCTCATTCCAAGGATGGTAAGGGGATATAAGGGGATGTTTCCACCACCTGGGTTAAATTTCCAGTCTTGAAGCTCAAAACACAAAAGATGACACCAATCAGTCCTTGGAGTGCTTCAGCACTAGACTCTCTCCCCTTTGTTGTTCCTTTGGTATCAAGAATAGTAAAACTCTGTTACAGAACTAACCTGTTCTTGTTTATTCCAAAAGAACTTATCCTCAAAGGATTTACCTATCATATAAAGTTAACATGGGGGAACTATTAACTTGTTCAACTATTGCTTCAACAGCACCTAGGAAATTAATTCTCTGCAGCATTCTATTGAAGCTCCCATTTCACAGATAAAAATTAGCTTGAAGGATGCTGCCTCTCCCTTCAGACTGATGAGAGAAATAGAGAGGAGGAAAATACACCCCTGGCTGCAATCTTCAAAGGCCTACTTGGCTAGTATTTAGCAGACAAATCAAATTTTTCCTTTGACCTGCTCTTTTTTAAATGCACAAGTCATAGAGGGTAGAATCTGATATGGACCTTCAGAAATTAAAGCACCAGGCTACAGCTACTAAAAGATGATCCCATACACATGCAAATCAGCAAGAATCCTGGCTTTAGGTGTTTTCAGATTACATCAAGTTCATGGATAAAGACCACTTTGTTGATCATAGCGAGTATTACAAAAAACCAAGATGAGCTGAATGCATTTCATGCCAAAGGTAATGTCAAGGTGTATTTTCTACACAGCAGTATAATATTTCAAAATACAACTGAGAAAAATCCTGGTCTGTTTTGCAGAGAAAGTAATCTCAAAGGGAAAATGCATACATGAGTAAAGTCTGCATGATTCAGCACCTTCCCTTTTGGGGCTTAAACTGGGAAGTCAGTTTTATGTGTAGTTGCTTATCCAGCTGTTGAAAAGCACTCTTTTGAAATATTTTCCCCTTCACCTCCAAAGTACTGAGCCACTCTAAACACATTAAATATTTCAATTTTTTCTTTTCTCAAGCACGAATGCTTGCTGCAGAAATTGTTTATAATTCACTCATGAAGCCAGGTGTGAAAGTCAAAGCGAGTTCAGCACAGCCAAATTATCCCCCCATTAACTGGTAGTAACCTTTATACCTCATAGAAGCTTATTTAAGCCAAAGGCCACAAGCCCTTAACATACATTTCCCTAGAGGAACACACAGCTTGTTCTAACTGCTAAAGAGAGAGAAGGGATAAAAGTACAGGAAATAATAAAGGCGAGCGGTAGAACTGTTCACATGCACAAATAGGACAGATAGAAGTAGACTACACATGATAATTGTACTCAGAGGACAAATATTAGTGTCTTTGTACTCTTCAGGAATCACTGAATTCATTTACCTGATTTTCTTATGCTGAATAAAAGTATTTGTGAGCAAGTCATCACCAGGGATGGATAAAGAACAATACTGCAAATCTTTCATTGAGATTTTTAGAATTGCACCAAAATTATATTCCCTGAGAAAAGGGTTGGATTGGGTTTTTTCAAATAAAAATGATAGAGTATATGGTAGCATAAGAGAATCACCAAACAAATCAGACCCAGACATCATCCAAAACCTCATCTGAAATTTCTTAGAAGTAAAAAATTCACAAAGGACTTGTAAGCCCGTGGAGAGTATTGGAATTGACTTGTGATGAGTGAAGTTGTCTGCATTGAAATGAGGTTCCACAGGTCTGCCTCTTGAAAAGAATGTTGCAGCCAGTTTATTTTATTCCTCATTTCTCTTTCCTTTTAAGAAAGCAAAGTTTTGTATCCAGCTGCACATTCCCAAGAAAATGGAGATCGATATAGTTATTTTCACTTTTTTCCCAATGGCTTGCCTAGCACATAATGGAAAAGGGCATTTTTCCAGAAACTGACCATGAATGCAGTGTTTGTACATAATATGTTCCTCATCTTACTTTTTTAATAAGAAAAGTAATTGGGAAAATAAAACCAGTTTTAAAATACAAACCAAAACAATCCCAAACTAGCAAAACCCAAACCACAGGAAATAATGAAACAGAGACGTATGTGAATAGTTTGGTCTCGCCTTTCAGAGCCTGGATGGAAATTAGAATAGAGCTTGGCTCATAATCAGAACACCCACTTGATAAAAGAGGTTTACAACAGCCAAACAATCCACTTAACAGCAAGAGGCATGTTGTAAAAGACAAGTTTGTGTTATATGACAGCCAAACTTTTCAGCAAAGCATCTTTTAAACAAGGGAATATGCTGCAAAGGATTCCCATATATCTTCTCTATGAGGCTAAAAAACTTTTAAAGGTATTAAAACAGTTCTAATTTAAAAAAATAACATGCATTTCCCAAAGGAAAAATTATTTCATTTTAGGTATATAGAAGATGAAACACATCACAATTGTTCACCATGTGAATTTGTTTGTCAGAGTAAAAGTATATGCAGCCTAGGTATAGTAACCAGGCAAGTACAGAGGGAAGGACACCATGTTAACAGACACTGATAATTGCAACACACAGTCTGCAGGGAGTTCTCTCTTTCTGTAAGTTACAACAAAATTATTTGTAAAGCAGTACTCAGATACAATTGATACTGAAAGAAATCCTTAGAGCTAGTTAATACTTATGTGACATCCTGCCAGGCTCTTCAGTGGCATTTAAACAGGGGAAAAAATAAGCAGTCTTCAAGGATTTGGCCCAACAGTTCTACAATAATAACTCAGCTGAAAAGCATCCTACCTCAAATCAGACATGAACCCTGTATTTCAGTACTATACAACAAAGTGTGTTATTTCTCTTTTCTGGGCAAACGTTATATTAACTTGTAGTTCATACTTCACATTGTCAGCTGTTCTGAGCTAACATAAAAATGTCTGCTTATTACCATTTATTGCAATTAGCTTTGCAAAGGTAGAAGGAAAATAGAGTCTTTCTTCTTTCATATCCTGACATTTGCTATTCTTTCCTTAGATGAAAAATAATTACATTCCTGGTAATGTCAATACACAAATGTTACTGAAGGCAATTACCAGGCATACAAAACCATTATTACCAGCCATTAGCTGTCACTGAGATTAACTTTGAAACTCAACAGCTTGTAGAGATGTAACAAAAAAAGGCAGGTTTTTATTTTACACCAGACATCTAACCATTGAAGGTGATAAAGACATTTGAATAATTCCCTATAGAAAGGCACACAAAACCCCCCCATTTTTGCACCAGAAGAGCCGTTCCTGTTTACTGAACATTTAACTGTATAGTGAACATTATCAACTATTTTCAACTTCAAGGAGAGGTCTGCAGAGAGATCAGATAAAATGCCAGTGGTATGTCTCTCTACACTTCACTTACACACATATAAAATATCAGCTTTTACTGTTCCTCTAAATTTTACTTCCATAATAATCTTTCACTGTTACTCTTTTAATAATTCTTTAACATCAGTTGAAACCACTCAGGATCCACATTGCATGATCCACATCACGCAGTTTCTGGCAGAGGTGTGGGAAGAGACATTCTCTCTACTTTTATGTGAGGGTCTCTGGAAGCCAGAACAACCCAAGGAATTCAGTGTTTCTGCTCAACTATTTTATGTATTCCAGAAACAACAGCAGGCACATGCTATCTTCTTTAATAGCAGTAAATAAAATTCCAAATTAATAGGCAGCACTGAAACAGCATTTTAAGAGGGCTCAAACATCAGAGGTTTACAAGCAGGGCTGCAACCACTGTGCAGCTCCTAATCGAGGTACTTAGCTACTAAAGATTTCCCTAGTTGAATGCACAGGCAGGATAGGAGAGAGATTTAGAACATCAAGACATTCAGACAGCTGAGATTATTCTGAAGAGCAGCAAAATATCTCTCTTTCTCCTCCTCCTATTTCTGTCAAGAATGCACAAGTTTTACTAACACTTGGTCTATTTAGACTTTTAGACTACTGTTTCCTTCAGGTTAATATTGTGTAGTGCTTGCAAACCAAATCTTTTCAGGTAGGTTTCTTGATAAATTTAATTATATTCGACAGTAATGCAGAAATTTAAGAGTGAAGCCTACTTTATATTTGGAGTAACAAAAGGCAAGACATAGGCAAATCCATTTGAAGGAGATATTTTCAATTGGGATCCTCAAAATGAAAGGAAGAATCAAAGAAATGCAAAATAAAAAGTAAAGCCTTTTGATTCCAAAACAAGCAAATAATCCAAACATCTAAAGCAGGGGCACTCCCATTAAATATTTCTGCAACAGAGATCTTCAATTACAAAGCTCACATGGGACTGGCAAAGTAATTTGTTAGAAACTTAAAACTGGCAGTCACCCCTGTGATTTTTCCTGATGGAGTTTTTAAGGGTTTTGGGTTTTTTTCCCCAAAACATTATGAACTACAAACATTCTTCCTTCACTTATTGATAGAAACAAAATTCCACAAATACTATGGATATACAAGCAAACTTGTTTCATGTTTACTTGGGTGGTGTTTGGGTTTTTTAATTTATTTGTACATTTATGAATAGCTGTACACAATTTTTTTCTTTACAAATAAAGATACAGTCAACTTTTGTAAGTAATGTTTCCATTAAATCAGTTTTATCCTTTGTGATTACAGACTGTTTTCAAAAACAAGTGCTATGCATAATCTAAGATAACCATTTCAGAATATTCATATAAGGCTCAGGCAAGAGTCAGGCAAGAACAGTACTTCTATAGGAAATATTTTCTGATTATGATTGTGCTAACTTAAAATTGTTCCATCAGGAGAGGAAATGCCTCCCTGCAGGGTTTGTGTTTTAATTTTCCTCTCTCAGTAGAAATTACAATTTGTGTTTTTCAGATACAGAATTTACATTGACTTCAATGAAAATGTCTATCAGTGCCGCCCCACCCCAGCCAAAGTAGTCACTTAAGAGATAGTAAAAGAACAAGTGCAAGTATAAGCCTATTTTCATCTCATCTATGATTTCAGATCTTTGAATCTGCACCTTCCTATGGCTTAATTATGCACATTTTGAAGAGATATGGACTTTTTTCCCCTTTTAATTCAACATCTGTTGCTGTAATTTGAAAATCTCCAGTTCTTGGATTAAAAGAGATAATAACCAGCTCTTCCTATTCATGTACTTTCAGACTCTCAGACAAATGAGTAGAGGTACAACTTACTGCTCAACAACTCCTCATGAAGAAAGATAATAAAAATGCCCACACGAAACTACCCTACCAAAATACATTGCCAATGCCTTTCTGAGTGGTTGTTGGGTTCTAAATTGCTTTTTATTTCCAGTGCTCAAGCTGTAATTGGTCTTTGGTCATTTTGCTGTATCTGTATGCCTCTGTTTGACAGTTGCATTGCAGTACCTTTACTTCTTCAAAGAATAAAACCAAAAGTTGTAACAACAAAATCAAAATCCCTCTTTCAGGCAGATGCAAGCATCAGAAACCAATTCCTGTGCACAAAATAGTCACAAGATATACTGTCTCAAAATCTTCTGAGAAAAGTGACTTAAACAACATGTTTGTCCCAGTTTTTTTACAGTTACAGGTGCAATTTACCACCATCCAAGGTGCCCTTCTCCTCAAGCATTTTCCTTTATAGATGTAATTTAAAACACAAAAGCCCAGGGCTTGAAACGTTTCTATCCCTCATATCTGGACTTCTTACCTTTTCCTTTCTTCCACTCTTTTTTTTACTCATTCCACCTTACTCCTTGTGCTTGTTAGAAGCAAAGACAAATGGAGTTGAGCTGTCCTGAGTTCCTCCACTATTTTTCTCTATATGTACTTGGCTGCATATCATTTATTCCCCTGACAATCATCAGAGAGAACACACAGGGAATGCCAGACTCCCACATGTCTGGGGAGCTTAGGAGTACTAAGGATACACAGCTAAAGCACAAGGAGATGAAAAATTGTTGAAGGACACTTTTATGTACATCACAGCTTCCAGTTATGGATACAAAGCTCTCAGTTAGGGATGAAAGAAGGAAGAGGTCAGAAGAAGGAGAAGAGACACTATGATGAATAAAGGTATCCATCTTTTTCAAATTTTGCTTTCTGACTCAGCTGGAAAAAAAATCATAATTAATATAAAGATGTAGCTCCCCTGAATATATTTTCTACTACTTAGTTTTCAGACACCTCTATTTATGAAATGAAACATTGTCTTTAGTTGCACTAAGAATTATGCTAGGTATTTTAAGGCCATCTGTACTTTTTAATTATTCTAAAAATTGAAGAGGAAAGTCACATATTTCAAATGACCCTATATCACTCCAAGAGCTTTTCTCTTTTGTTATTCCATGTGCCTTCCGAACCAAAACTGACAGAGTATGACACCACAATCTGAGAGATTCTTCACACAGAGTACTCCTAAGAAAAACCTGCAAAAGCAGGCACACCCACATATCCACAAGGGATTGCTGCAAGGCTGTGCGCTTGTGCTACTCCTGTTTATTCATGATATGAGAAAGGTGGGTGTATAAAAATGCTGTACAAAATTTTGAGAGCATACACTGCCAAGGCATTAGCAACAAGTATTAGCAGTTGCTAATCTATGTGTTAAGTGGGACATGCAGATTGGTCAGGCAGAACGAGGATTAGAGGCATCACCTACAAGAATGCTTTGCAACTGCTGGCCAAATGAAAGCACAGGTGGCTTCCAATCTGGGACTATATATTACACCACAGCATGTTCCTCACTGTGGAAAAACATAGTTACATTAGGAGGACACAAGAAGAACATAATGAATACACCAGGAGCACTTACAGATAATTTCCAGTGGCTTCTGCCAGTTTCAAGAAAACAGAGTTAAAGTTATGTGCTCATATACCTAAGTCTTCATTTCCTCATCAAGCATTTGCTGAACTCATTATCACAAATCACATGGTGTTAACCCATAACCTTAAACATTTTCATTTGTGCAAAATTTTAGTTAAATTTACAGTTATTATGTGTCCGCGTAAAAAGGTCATACTTTTTTATAAAGAATCAAATGCCTTTGCAGGACAATTTTTTGTTCTGTAGGGAACATATCTTTGAGACACAAAGGGCAGAATTTCACCAGAAAGGTGAGTACTTTATGCTTATTCAAGTGATCATTTAAGCAACATAAACTTGTTTCTTCTTTATGAAGATTAAGTATTAGCATTGTTTATTTTTGACTTTTATGGTTATTGTACATTTCAACATGCAGAAATGCAATTTCTGGACAGATCAACTGAAATTCTTTGAACTATCAATGTAAAGAATTGGGTTGTTTTTTTTTTTCCTTTTTCAGGCACTGTGGGGTTTCATATATAATAGAAATTCCATAGATCAGTGTTTTAAATGTCTCTTTCTGTATGCTTACTGTCAAAGAAAACATACGAAAGAGGGTCAAACAGAAGAAATTACTCAAAACAGAGAATGTGTAAATGATAGATTAGGAAATGCTGCTGTATGCTTTTTTCTTTACTATACATGTGTATTAATCATACATTTATGTAAGAGTCACATTATAGCTAAGCATGAACAAAACTGTCTTGTGATTTCCAGTGTTTATTATTGTCCCAAAAAGATCAAGCAAATATAGCAACTACTAGTTATAGACCTCTTTTAAGAGTAGTGTGTCACTTTATATACAGCTTTGCTCTTGTTTAATTGCATCTAAAATTCTATATTGCATCTATATTCTCATATCATAGGCAACTTTCTCCTCTCTCATGGAATGTAAATTCTTTTCAGGTTTTTTACATTTTTAATTTAAATATTCTTAGCATTACTAATGAGAATACTTACATAATTCCTGAAAACTCGACTACTTGAGAAAAGACCTGAAGCTGGTGAGTGAACATGTCATCTTGTCCTTTTCCCTTTTGGAGAAGAACACTCATCATCCAGCCATGGAGGGAAAATACTGTTTTCCATAGTGAGGCAAATACTTTGCCAACAAATACTTCTTTAGATTCACTAAGAATTATATGCCCTCTAAAACTATAATCCTTTGATTTCTCTGTGCTAGAGACAGTTCAAGCAACATTTCCTAAAAGAAGATTCTCTCACTTTGCACTATACTTTTTTGTTTAAAATTACTTGCTACTCATATGAAGAAGAAATATGCTATTCTCTGGATTTTCATCCACTTATATTTGGGACTGCCTCAATTTTATAGATAGTTGTTTTTGATAAACTTTAAGAAAAATATATTAATTTACACATACAGCCCAGCTTGAAAATGCACAAATGTAGATCTCAGTGGGCATTTTGGCAGGATTTAGGAATAACTAGAGAAGAAAGAGGGACAAGGCTTCAATTGGTGATCTTAATTGTAGTACCAAAAGGAGGCTTATGAGACAGCTCAAGAGGGAGCATTTCACAAGGCATAAAGTGATACGACACAGATGAATGGCTTCAAGAAGAGTAGTTTAGATTAGATCTCAGGAAGCACCTCTTTACTGTGACAGTGGGAAGGCACTGGAACAAGTTTTCCAGAGTTTGTGGACTCACCATCCCTGGAGGTTGGGCC
Organism: Ploceus nigricollis; assembly: GCA_013399945.1. Taxonomy (NCBI): domain Eukaryota; kingdom Metazoa; phylum Chordata; class Aves; order Passeriformes; family Ploceidae; genus Ploceus; species Ploceus nigricollis. The sequence continues at coordinate 182,404 of VXBC01007503.1, forward strand.
GGAATCTGTTAGGATCACAGAATATTCTGAGTTGGAAGGGACTCACAATGATCATAGAGTCCAGCTCTTTAGAGAATAGCCTCTACAGGGGGTGAAGCTGCAACCTTGGCATTATAAGCACCATACTCTAATCAACTGGTTTTCAAGGCCAGGCTGGACGGGGTTACCTGGTCTAGCAGAAGGCTCCCTGCCCACAGCAAGGGGATTGGAACTAGGTGATATTTAAGTTCTCTTCCAACCCAAGTCATTCTATGATTCTCCAGATTGCTTTCTCTGTCAGTCACATATCTGGTCATACAAATAATGCATTTTTCCATAATAGAGTGCTATAGACATAAACAGTGATGGAAATCATATACTTCAACTGGTTGGTGGGATATGGGAAAACAATTCTGACTTCCTTTTGCCTGAAGAGGTTAGAATTACAATCAAGGAAAGCTCCTCCAGCTTCCTCCTTTGAGAGATCCTTTTGTACCTGGCATTATTCTGGTATTTCTCATTTCCTCTAAATAGTCTTAGTGACCATCTAATTCTTTAAAGCTGCCTTGAAAATGAAAGCAGTAAGATATGGACACAGTATCATTGTATTCCATTTCAATTATTTCCCTAAATGTCTTTATTCTTTATTTCTTTCTTCCTGGCTCACCCTCCTCCACAATAGGAAAGAATTCAAGAATACATGATTGATTTTAATGCAAAACTTCGAATTTTTTCATGAAACAGAACTGGTACAAACATGAAAATATTTGTGTGCAAAGCTGTAATGGCTCCTAACATATCCAAACAGGATTGGTCAAAACCAGCCTATTGAAACTTCAAAGAAAAAGAAAAGCACTTTAGAGCAAAGCTTTCCAGAACATATGTACAGTTTCTTTGGATGTTTGAATTTGTTTCAAACCCATACCTTATCAGGTAAAAGTTTTCAAAAAAATAGGAATCCCATCTTCAGTTCCTTCTTTTATACAGGATACACTATCTGGAATTGGCTAGCTAATGACACTTTAGCCATTTATCACAATTCATCCCATTTGCTGAAGACATGACTGTATCAACTTCAAATTATGTAAGAATATGGTTTTTTTCTTTAACAAAATAAAAGAAACTTACTACTCCAAGGACAATTTTCCAAGTGAATGTGTGGAAATCGGACTGTTGTCTTTCAGATAAAGTGAAATGTTTATGCCACACACTGTAATGCCACCTCTAACAGCTGAAGTAAGAAATATATTTTCAATTGGCCGTTCCCATTTTCATACAGCGTACTTCCATACGCACACATGTGCACACCTTGCTGAAGGGTGCCTGCCAGGCAAATGTCCTGCACAGGCAGTCCTCCCAAGGGTGTCACTGATTGTAAGCATTGTGAAAGAGTTCAATCCAAAGACTCGTTTCCTATAGCATTCAACAGCTGTGATCCCTACAATATTACTGTTCACTTGGAACTTACATGCCATAGTTATGCACTAACAGGGATTCTGCTGTTAGGCTATGAAATCTGGGCCAGCAAGCTTAGTGGTTTAGGTGTTGCTCCTTCAAGATTTTCAGCTAAACCATGGAAGAAATACAAACAATATTTGGGGTATTATTCATGTATTCATGTAGACCTATGTATTAGACTACTAAGGCTTATATCTTCTGAAGTATCTATTTGCTTGAAGCAAGCTATTAATATGGTCTAAATATTTAATCATATATATTAATTTCTGTAAAAACACCAAGCAAGTTGAGCCAAAGATAAAATGACCAATCAGCAACTCTGCATGCATGCTGTTCAGCCCTTGATTTCTACTGACAGCTTCTGTATATTTCCCTTGGCTGTTCCCTAACTGAAGTAAAAATATCTTGCTCACAGCACAAATTCTTCCCTTGTGCAGAAAAGCTCCCTGACAGTTTTCAGGGATGCCAAAGACATCCCATATTTAGGCTAGGAGGGAAAGGAGTGCTGACAGTCATCTCCTGGTCTGGGTTCCCTTTTATTTTTGTATTCATCTTTGGTGAAAAAGCAACAGTGCCAAGCTGTAGTTTTTCCACAGCTACACACCTGTCTGTCATGCTTCAGCTCAGGCAAATTCAACCTGAATGGCCTGTGATTATTTTTTCCACCACCACAGAGGTAATTATAAAACAAACTCACTCCCGTATGCACCAGATTCATAATATCAGATATTTTGCAGTTCACACAAACAAAATTGTAGGTTAACTACTGTTAAATGCTAAAAAATCACAAATTCGCAGAGCACAAGGTGCTCTGTGAACGTTTCTCGTTTCTCATTTTATAGGTCAGAGTGTTCTGTGCACTGAGAAGCACTGCATATGTACTGATGTGTGAAGAAAGTAAAGCTGAGCTTCGCCACCATGCAGCGAACAGGTCAAAAGCTGCATTGAGCCACTGCTCCATAACCAGATGAAAGCTCAGACCAGCAGATACAAGTTTTTCTTATTATACTTGTTCCTTTACTACATGTTCTCCTTTTTTTAAGTATCCCTTAAATCTACTAACATACATTTTTATTTCATGCAGATCCTGTCAGCTGGATTAAGAGTCCAGTATTTCAGAACAGAAGATTAGAACCAACTTTACTCACCTTTAACTGAAAAGACACTCATGACTATAGAAGAATTTTCATATTGCAATAAATTTATGCTAAATACAAACAACATCACATTGTCTGTAAAATAAATTAATGCTCCCACCCCGCTAGCATGGCAATTTAAATAAAACAAATAATTTTATTTTTTAAATTTTAACTTTGCTCACACTTGACAGAAAATTTCCAGAAAAGCCCAGTTTTCACCCTAGCATAAGAACTGAATTATGGTCTTGTCCATGGAGGAATACCAGGAAAGCAAAGACTAGGAAATAAATCATCTTCACAATTAAGCTGTTTTTCTCAGCAGGTCTTTTAACTTTATTTTGCAAGGACCAATAACACTATTTAAGGTATACAGTCAGCATCATTCAAACTAAAGAAATATCCTGTCTCAGTATTAGCTTAAACTTCTACTGATATTTAAACTGCATCTCACAGCAGTGAATGTCTGCAAGTACAAAAGCTATCATTTTTAAATGCTACCTGACTCATATGTATTTCACATACCAGATAGATTGTTCTTTATATCCATAAGCAGTTGAAGGGATTTTGTTCTCTAGTTGAGAGATCCTATATATGTGATTTTGTCACCATCAGTGTCACTTGAGAATTGTTAGCAAAGACATTTGTATACATGCATGCCACTTTCCATTTTAAATCGACTAGACATACTAAATCCACCTTTTCCTGCCAGAGGATGCCTTAACAGTTTAGAGATATTTGTTGCAATATCTCTATATTCAAGACATCAATGAGACCACTTAACTCAGTTTTGACATCTGTGTTTCAAAACAGGTGTGCAAATTGAAAGATTCAGAACAAATTACATGATTAATTAAGGAACTATTTTGCCTCATGATATTTTGCCTCAGAAACCTAGTTTCGTAAGTGAAACAAACATAGATTGCTTAAATTCAGTTATAAATATCTACTTAAGTTTCAATAGTAGAATGGTCTCTGAATTGACAAACAAAGTCATAACACTATCTGATACCCATAAACAGAAGCCTGGCTACTGTGGACTGGAAATTACTGAAGAATATGCATAATTATTTTATAACTCTAATTGAATTTCATCATTTGTTTACCTATGCAACAGAGTTGAACAACTGTTAAAAATAAATTTGAGTTTATAATTTTTCATTAGTATAACTTCAAAATAGTTAAATTTTGTTCATTTTTCATAAGTAACTGAGAGTTCAAAACAAAACGTTATTATAAAATAGAACAATCACATTTGTTCCAAAAATTTTGAAATATGCTTAGAACTTGATTGAAAATTTATAAGCGCGGAATTTTACTTGTTTCAGTTTTGATGAATGCATATCTTCTTACAAGAAAAAATAAAAAAACAAAAGCACTATTCAAAAATTCCCAAGGAATTATAATCACGACCACCCAAAACAAAAACACATGGTGCTTTCTGATGAAGAGCATCTGAAGAAAAACATTCAGAACCAAAGATTATGTTTTCTTTCCTGCAAGCCAGGCAGAAACAAAACTAAAACATTAGCTCAAAAATTAGTTCCCTGGCTGAGCCATGCCACTGAACTCTACAGTGTTTATAATATGGAAGAGAATTCACCATACACAGAAACATCTGAGCATACTCAAGCATGCTTTACACCACTGTTACTTCATGGCTGCACTCCAGAGCTAGAAGGCTTTGTCTATCAGAGCATTACTGTAAGTCTGTTTGACAAGCTTCTGAAAGATTTTACCTAAATGTGTTCAAAGTCTGTTAAAGTAGTCCGGCTTTATCCCTCACAATTGCACAGAATTAATGGAGAAAGAAGAGGAAGTGTTGAGAAGGAATTGTCTTGGATGACCTGTATTTTTAACAGCAAGAAGTAACTGTCTGCCTGGAGCTGCGCCTCCAGAAGATGAAAACATAGTTCCAGGATTAATAGTTAGTCATTCCAGCTTCAGTCTAGCTAACCAAGTTGGAATAGCCATAAAGTTTTCCAAAAGACTCTTTAAAGACTCATTAACGCAGGTTCTAAATGTCTACCAAGCATTCCAGGCATTTTACCTGAAATTCTATTTAATGCAAAATCCCTTCAACATTATCTGATCTTCTAATTTGAATTTTGTGCATCGCTATGTACCAGAGATCCGCCCACATATTTTACACATAGACAGGTCTGTAAAGCTTCACGCAGAAGTCAGTGTTAGCAGACATATCCTGTTCAATTTCTAATGTAGGTAGATACAACAAACCAGATCTCACTATTGTTCGCCTCAAGTGTTCCAAAGTTACATTTCATGTCTCCAGGAGTGTTGATGTAAAACTGCCATTATATTCTTTCTTTTTTTCCTCACCTTTGTCACTGAAATTCACATATTTGATATTTTCTCCATAATCAGAACAACTTGAAATATCTTTTTTCCAAGTGAAAGGTGAGAATCTCACATTCACACATTTCGACTTGGGGAAGCTTAAAAAATCCCCAAAAGTAACCAAAACTTCAATATTCCAAGAAAGACTGATCACCGTGTTTGCAGTATCATGACTACACACTGTAAAACAGATATTGCTCTCCACAGAGCACACATATGACATCTTTTTCTTATACAATGCAGAATAAAAATTTCAAAGCTTTGAATATTTATATCTATCCTGCCCCTGAGGTCATTAAGGGAACATATTCAAATAAATTTAAAACATATCAGCATTATCAGAGATGTTTCTTAAGATGTTCTAGTACTGTAAGTAACAATAGTTTTGTTCATTCATGCTGCATTATGCTGCATTATCACCAGCAGATGATGTAATTCTTCCTTCTTCTCCAAATGCCTTGCACTGAGGTCATTATAATTTCTTTAAACTACAACTTCATTCTGGTTTCCTTCCTTGGAAGACTGCATAGAGACTATCAACAATCCATGTGAAAAACGCAACACAAAACAAACATTAACATTGTGCTACCAATCTTTCAATTCAGATATGTGACATAGCTAAGATCCCAGCAATCTTAATGATATTTCCCAATCTTTGCATATCCATTTATATAAAAGATCACACTACAATCTTTAGCTCTACACATTTCACTTGCTCTTTCCTAAAATACTAACTTCAGTACCATGTATGATCATGCATGGTTCCACACATGTGAAAAAAGATATCTTGAGTCTGTAGAGAGCACTTCTACACAGGACATGCTATTCAAACAGAAGATGCTCTGTTAACTGTAGCTTCACTTTTTGGAACTTCAAGGCACTTCTAAAAATGCTGACAAATGTATATGTAAATTCTATTTCTGCATCTTTTTGCCCAAACAAAATAGAACTGCCCACCAGTTCTATTTTAAAACTTCTTATTTTTAACTTACTGCCTAGCCCAGCCTAGATCTCTACTGCCTATGATAGCAGGGCTGCCACACCATACTCAGTATCTTGCTAGCACTCCACTCTGACCTGTGCAGACAAAAACATGCTAATATAACTTTCATACTATCCCTGTGGATTAGGCACAAATTTCTGTGGGTATGACTAAAGCTGAAGGGCTTTGTAATGTAATAACAGAGAAATAACATAACCATATTACGCAGGAGCCATAGAATTTCATAAAGATTTTTTTTTAAATGGTTGTTATTTTTTTTAACTATAAAGTTTCAAATTCCCCTGTGTTTTTCATATAATCAAGAATCTGTGGAGACCAAACTCTTTCCAGTAGTACCCAGGGACAGGACAATGGTCAAAAGTGGAAACACAGGAAGTTTCTTCTGAACATCAGGAAAATTTGGATACTGGAAGGGTAACTGACTGAGCACTGGAACAGGCTGCCCAGAGACATTCTGGAATCTTCTTTGCCAAGATTCATAACTCACCTGGACGTGATCCTAGGCAACCTGCTGAAAGTGAATCTGCTTTAGCAAAGGTGTTGGATTAAATGATCTTCAGAGGTCCCCTCCAAAGCCCTATCATTCTATGACTTTGTTATTAAAAACTCTTAATGGCTTAGGTTGATAATTGCTTTACCATCTCTCAGTTTTCTCATTTTACAGGCCTCATCTATCTCTGCCATTATTGTCACATACCATTCCCACACACCAACACTGCAGGCAGAGCAAGAAGGAAGCCCTAAGGTAATCAATTACAATGGGAGCTCAAACTCCGCTTCTATTTGTAGCTGTGTAGGAGAAGAATATATCTCACTTTCAGTCCTTAGCCTTTAATTCCTGCAAAAGTCCCTGATTTTCTTTAAAAACCTCAAGCAGAAAAAACTGAAAATTATCAAGACATTACTTACTATGAATGGCCCTCTGTACCTTTGGTGGGGATTTTTGTTCCTGTGTTTGTGGAAGCCATTTGTAAGCTGCTCTGTAGGTTCAAGTTTGGGGTGTGCTCACTTTGCTGGCTGCTAAGCAGGTTGAGGCAGGGAGGCTGACTGCAGGCCAGAGCTTCTAGAAGAGTTTGAAAGCTTTCAAGGAAACTATACATTGAACACAGACCACAGCCACCATCTAATGCTAAGAAGCAAATATACATATATATATTTTTTTATATATATATTTTATAAATATATATATATATATGTACATATGTGTGTGTGTATGTATTTTGCTTTTATTTCACCTTTAACTAAAAGTGCTGCTACCACCACTGTAGAGGTACTGTGAATGTCAAACATACAGACAGATTGAAAGAATATTAATCATATGCATAAAATAATTTGTCACTAAGGGACATGGAGATCTGTTGGCACAATGTGCTAAAACCCTTGCATTCATGCATAAAATCTCTTAGTTTTCACTATTTTCTAAAGTCAGAAATCAAAACTTGGGTTTGATGGATTGCTGTTTTCACCAGTCTTTAGATTCTTATGTCCTAGTGACATGGTGACCTGATTGAAAACTACTGTCTCTCAAATTGTTAAGGATTTGTCATAAAATATTTACAGGAAAATGCAAAGCAAGGCTGTAAGATTTGAGACAACCTGTTGCTTATGTTCTCAAAAAGTCTGCTTCCGAAGTGCCTGAATGCTGTGTATTGCTTTGTAGCCTCCTGGCTGGCAATCAGGGAAGGCCACAGCTTAGCAGGCTAACTGTGGCCATTAATACCATTTCTTTGTTCATCAGCATCTGCTGCAAAGAAACCTGAACAGGTTTTCAGCCAACTTCTCAATTTAACCTGCCAGTTACACAGACAAAATGACACCTATTCACCTTAACAACATAGCCTGCCCCACACTTTGCTTAAATAACACATGAAATACAGGGATGGTGTGCACCTACAGTGTGCACAGTGGAACTTCAACCATGGGATGGCAATACATGTAACGAAGCAAGAATTATGGTTAAGTTAGTTAAAGGTACTATCAATTAATTGCTAGATGCTGTCACACACATTATTTACTGTTGTATCACCACAGCATAAAAGGATTAGCTGAACTCTGCATTAACACTTGAAAATGACAACTTCTTTCCATCTTTTCTGCACGTCTCATAAATGTTATTTTTAGATGGCATTGGTATTTACATTGGGTTTGACCACATCCTCTACTTCATTGGCAATTACTCAGAAATAAAATCAAGATATTTAAATTGGAGTGGACTGTTCTGAAAAAAATGAAGTATTTCAAAATAGAACTATATTTTACAGTTGTAAGATAGATTTTTGGCCAATGTTCTCCTGCAAACTTTACAAAACCAAAAGGCCAATCTCTGTACTTAGCCTGGGAAAGTCTCTGGTGATAAGCTAAGACCCAGCACAGACTATGTCTCACCACAGTCTCAGAAATTCAGAAATCTGATCACACAAAACTTAGAACTGTTGATGCACTGTCAACCTCTGACCTTGTGAGAATACCTTAAGATGCAGTCTTTAGTTAGACTACGCACTTATTCACAGGTTCCTTGCCTAATTTACTACACTGACATCAACAAGGTCTAAAAAAATTGTGAATATTACCAGAAGAGCTATTATTTCTAAAATATAAAGATTCAAATCTGCTAATATACCTGATCACAAGCACATTTCACACATTTTCCTCAAATTTTAAACAAACAAAGTAGAATATAAATAGAAAGAATGTCCCTGTTGACATGATTTAACATAATCCCCCTTACTCTCATATTGTTGTGGATGATGCTACCACAAAAATGGTGAAGCAACTTTAGGAGGTGTATTGCTGTTGATAAATATACAGAAGAATTTAAATGCCTTCTTAACTGAAAAGAGCTGGACTGGACAGCAATAATAAACTGTAAAAATGTAACTTTTCCAAACCACTATCTTGTGCTATAAAAAGAAGAAAACCTTACAGAGGCAAGATATTAAATTGAAGGCACTTCTCAAAGCACTGCTTTGGTAAAAAACGTGGGTGTAAGAGAGCGCATTGATCCACAGGGAAGTTCAAACCCTGAGTTCTTACTTGTTTTCAGTAATGAACTAGGTTTTCCTACTCAGGAAATCTGGTGGAGACTCAACTCTGAGAATAAAAACAGTAGAGCTAATACTGAAATGCTTTCCAGAATGTAAGTTACTGAGTCAGTTTTTAATTGCCACATACACACATTCTCACCTTCACTCTAGAATCAGTTTTCTCAAACCCAGGAACTGTTTAGAGTGGAAAGGATTTTAAATAATATTAAAACTTTCCAGAACTAGATATAGAATTTTAAAATTGATTTTCAAAAGCTTTGCTTGAAGAAGGAAGATTTCTGTGTTTTATTATTAACGGAACCTTTTGAAAAGTATGCTTGGAGGCTGTAACTAAACCAAGAAACAAGTCTCTGGCCAACTGGTTCCTGAAATATACGTAAAGGACAACAGGTGTATATGAATAGATAAAATAAATCCTTCAGGGCTCATGGGCACTTTTTACATGGGAATTTCATGGTGACCGAAGACCTCTGGGTTCTTTATCCATCTGACTTCAAAAACTTTAACATGGACAGCAATGATGAGGGCCCAGAAATATTTCTCTACCTTACAGAGGTCATGATGTATGTAAAAGGAATATGAGGTATCTGAACACTTTGCTTTGTACTGCATACGTGAACAACATCAGCAGCCTTGAAAAATACTTCACATCTGTGCATAATCTATTTATCCACACCATTATCCTTCCTCATGAATTTATCAGTTATGACTGGTTTATAATTCAGCACTTCAGGAGGTAACTGAAAAGCTGGCCACAGGGAATGAAGATTGGGCATCAGTGTAGTTAGATCCTTGAAAATAGAAGTTTTAATAGAGATCTGGTGGAAGATCTGATGGGATTCTCAGTATGAAAATATCACATGTGACCTTTGATGTCTTATGGCATATCTGAGAGATGTATTTCAGCACTGCATTAAGAATATTTCAGATTAATCTTGCTCTTCATTATAAGATTACGGAATATAAGGACCTTCTTAAGACCCATCTTTGCAAATGAAAAAATGAAAAAAAAAGGTAAATAAACCCTGTTGAAGCTACAGGAGAGTTCAAGATGAAATTCTGCATCTCGTGCAGTGGCATCACCAGTGGCAGACTCTGTGGACATTGCTGTGGTAGGACATGTAAAACTAAAACTAGAAAAAAATCTTACATCAATTTGATTTCTCTGTGTTCAGAGCTGTGTTTTTTAATTAGGTCTTAGTTTCATTTGTCCAGCCATGGAACTGAAAAAACAAACTCAAACTTTACACTGAACAAGTAAGAAGCCAGAGATATTAATTTAAAAGTCTCAAAGTATTACCATTACAGACACTTGCAGAAATAGAATACAAAAATCCTCATCTAAAACCAAAGAAAAAAAATTTTACTGTGGTTTAAAGGCTTAAAATACTTTTCTGTGGCTTAAAGGCTTAAATGTAAATGTTGACAGGTACAATTGGCATGCCAGATAGAAAGAGCCTGTTGCAGAACAGTAAGCAAATACAGAATTTCTTACAAGTAGAAAGGAAACTACAACTTGCTCATGTGGTGGTACTAGTTGTATATTGCAAGCAGAGCATTTTCAGTAAGTCCATCTGGTGATCAAGATTACATCTTGCCATCTGGACACTTTCCTTTAACAATACCTTTACAGATTAGAAACACACCTACTCTAGTGTTTACTGTGGAACACCTACATTTATTGGCAAATTTTACGATACTTGTATTTGGATATAGGAGTCATTAAAGGATGCAGATGCAAGTGATCTTTTCTAAAACATGCTCAGGTGGAAGGAAAAACTTATCTCAAAATTGAGATTGATAGATTATGAATTAGGGAACTTCATCTCAGTTCTTGAATTAATTAATTTTGGTCTTCATCATTGGGATCTCTCCGCAGATGAGGAATCATCATCACCCAGTCAGAGGTGAAGGAAGTGTCAACTATTCTGCTGAGTAATGGAACAATAATTTATAATAATGTAGGGACTGGATTTCTTATGTGCAGTCATGGCATTTTTTTTCCAAATTCTAGTGCTAAAGTTGCCATTCCCCTATATTCCTTTATTAAAGATAGCCCATAATCTACTAGGAGTAGATTTAAATACTTTAGATCTTAAATAGCTCATTTAGACACTTATTAAACTCCTTCTAAAAGGAAATTTTAAATTATTCTTTAAAAATTCAAAAAGGAGCAAATTTTCTCTTTCAATAATCTGTTGAAATTTTTTTTTCTCCTTACCTACTTTTACATTAACCTTCTCAAAAAAAAAAAAAGCTGAAATCTCATTGCCAGTTTTATTTTTTCCATCTGTAATTTTTATCCATTTTGCTAAAATAGGTACAGATCAGTTTCAAGACAGAATATGAAAGTAATGCTCTCAAATGGTACAAAATAGTGAAATGCCAAATACAATATATTCCCCCCGCTTCTTGATTTAGTGAGCATTACCAGGGAAAAAGTGGTTACATATTTTGCTCATCCCCAAATTCCTTCCTGTGTATTGGGAGCAAATGTCAGCTTCATAGCTTGCTACAAATTATACTGCAAGCTCCAGTGCTACAAAACTGGTTGAGAACAGACAAAATTTACTCACTAGTAAAATTAGACTACCCACCACCCTTCCCTACTTCCCTGGAAGTAAAAGATGCTGTTCAGTATACAATGCATACTGTTATGAAAAAAGAGTTAACTTTTCTAAAACTCTAACCCTTGTGATTCTCCTGGTTGTATAGAAAGGTAAAGATTACTCTTGAATCACACAAATATTGTACCCTAATTAACAGACAGTGTGTGTGATATAGTTTAAAATTGTAAAAGAATGGCAATAGAGTACGAAAGAGAAACAGCTTTTTTAAAAAAATTGTCATGAAAATATATCTTCTGTTTGCCACAGATTTCACCATTTTGTTCTCAAAGGACCAATGTTATTTTAAGCTGTGAATATTACCTCTTTATTAACACATAATGATTAGATGTTGGTACTAATGTCACCAGTCAAAAGACTGAATAAGAAAAAATCACAAAGATAATGAAGCAAGACTTTTCAAAAAACCCAAACAGAACAATAGAAAACAAAGAAACAAAAAACAGAAAACCCACCACTCTCATTTTAAAAATAACAGTTATTACTACTCAGCTTTTAAAGAAAAATTTTTGCAGCATCATCTGTTTCATACTGTATTCCCTCATTTCTAGATTAGTCATTCTTTGCAATTTTCAGGATCCACATGGGTAATCAAGCAAAGCCCCTTTTCAGCTGATATTTCAAACAAGTCTCAAGTCTTAGTCCATGAAATTTGTCAAATGTAGCATGCAACCTGCACTGTCTTACTTAGCAAAAAATGACAAACACAAACCAGCTAATTTATCAAGCTTGTAATGCTTTCACAAACTATCTGTCTTTGTTCCAAACTATGTCATTCTGGAGAGTTTTCTCTGTATGTTATCAACGTCAAGGTCTGAAAGAAAGCTGAATTCATAGGATGCATGCTCTTTCCTGTAGCATCCCATGAACTCTCCCGCCTCAGTCAATTCCCAAGTCCTCGGCCCTGGCAAGGGCAGTAACTACTTACCACAGAGTCCGTCCTCCTGGGGGGAAAAAGACAGACTCCCAAATGGACTTCTGTGTTGCAACTTCCCCTAGTTTCTCCTTTCCCTGTCCCCTCACTGGACTGGCATCCCTGGTGGCTACCTCCCTTCCCCTGGAGACCAACCCCCTCTGCCCAGCCCTTAGCTCCAGCCCCCACCTCTTGCCCCTCTTAAGCTGCCTCCTACACGTGGTGTGCCTTTTTCCTCGCTGGGTCCCCTTCAGCCACATGTGATATACTTTGCTGGAATAAAAGCTTGCAAAAAGAGCCTTTCTTGCCTCTGTTGCCGAGCCAGCTGCAGTGAGTGTTGAGTGGGGGTCTGACTGCGTTGCCTGAAGGTTAACTCAACTTGCTTTTCTGCAGGAGAGGTTTGCTGGGGACAAGAAATAGGCAGCAGCTCCCACCACTCAAACACCCGAATTTTTACTTTCCTACAGCATTTAACAGATAGGACATTCCAGATATCTGAATCGGTAAAAGGAAAGAGGACAAAGGAGCAGGAAAGGATATATTGCCAAATATCTACTCCCTTCTATCTAACAGCTTGGTCTCAGAAATGTCTTACCAGTCCCCAAGTTCTTTTTATCCTGCTTATTCTATACCTATAAATTATTTTGAAAACTATTATTTTTGTCTACAAACAAAGTGAAAAGAAAATAAAAATAATTTTTCACATAGTTGGTAGAGTGTTACTTACAAAATCTTTAGTGTGCAAAGCCTACAGTGTTCCTGAGCTGTAAACTTAATCGAGTTTTCACTGCATAGCTGGAGATAGATCTTGATGGCAGTTAAAAGTGCATAAAAACAAAAAGGAAAGGAAAACACATGTATCAAGAAAACAATATGTCACATCACCTTGAGACTTGTCCCATATACTGTCCTAAATTAACTCCAGCATTTTTAATTTTGAATAAGGATCAGGGTTTGACAAGCCCTTGGTGACATTTAGAGCAGCAGAATACTCACATCACACAGAACAGAGATCAGAGCTCTATAAGATGTGGGCAGTTAAGGGAAATTATAAGTTTGCTATTGGCAGACTAGTATCCTTCAGGTACACATTCTTGTTTAAATGTCTATTTGAGTTTGAGTTGCACTCTAACCTGATTGGGACAAATCCTCTGTCACACCATAACCTTTAATACTAACTAGGAACTAAAGGCAATCGTGGAATGCAGCAGCTGGAGACCTCTCTACCAATAGCTCAGAGTTAAGCAAACTGCCTTTACTAATGAAAGTACTTTTCCGAAAGGCTGAGAAGTTTAATTTAGAATGCAGTCATCCCAGCCCAAAGGAATTTTTTTTTTTAATTAGAGGGGCATTTATGACTCTGCTAAATTATGCTAGAAAAGGCAAAATAGTCACACCTTACCATTGCCAGTAAGCATTTTGCCACACCATTTTTGATTAGCTACTGCTCTGAATGGGACAAGGTGGGTGGAATATGAGGAAAAGTTAAGGAAATGTTGGATTGAGAAGGACTTTGGCATGATTAAATGCTATTGCATGAATTTATAAAGAAAAAAAAAGTGGGATTAGCCTGAAAAAGATATCGTTACTGTATAAATTATTCAGAATTCTATCTGTATTGCTTTAAAGTGCCTAACATAACCAAAAAGCTGTTTTGGAAAATACTCATATTCACTTATATTCCCAGAATTTATCAATTCTTAGTTAAAATTTTTGGCCTATGAAAATAAAATTTTGATCTTGTCTTGAATATTTTTAATATTTTTGANTCTGTACAATATACATGTATATATACAATATATATGTATATATACAATATATACATATAACATATACAAGCCTATTCTGATTAGCCCAATTGCTTATGTGGGATATTAATTGCAGTATGTAACATAGGTTGTTACAGAATTTACATTGCATGTCAAATTCCATTCAGATCTTTGAAACAGTCATGCTTCCTCAGAGCTGGTATCCAACCCCTGAGTAAAAGACACTTTTACACTGCTGTTTTGTGATTTTATTGTGCACATGGATGTTATAAATGGTCTACCAAAAAGAAAAAATATCTGCGTTCAATTTAACTTGTGTGTCCATTTTCAACAAATGACACATATGCAGGAGTGGACAAGGACACGTGGAATCCCTGTCAAAATATTGCAACAAATAGTTAATTACAGGAGGTAAAAAACCACAATATGTATTATTTCTTCTCTGCTGCATTCTTAACTTTCTGACTCCTGCTTGTACTGGCTTGCCTCCCTTTTGCTGATGGAGATTACATGTTCTGGTAATTTGAAGTGCAACACAGTACACCTTAAATGCCTCAGAAGGCTAGGACATGTGAACTGTTTTTCTACTATCAACAATCAGTACTAGTTGTGCTTCATATATCAGGAACTTTTAATCAAGTGCTAAATTGAAAAATCAAAGAGTAACATAAGTCAGTCTATTTTATAGGCCCGGTTCAGTAGATTACACAGAAGGTCCTTTCAGACTTTTTCTCACAGTTTACTGCTGGCAGAAATCTGAGGAAATGGTTCTGATTTGAATCACTAATTTTGTCAGCTTTTATTATCAGTCCTTTGGTTTTATTTTATTTTGCTAAAAAAATTTTTTTAGAACATTATAAAGTCCTCACATCCATTTATTTGTCTTTCATGAAAGCCACTTTACATACATAACTTACTGTAAGTGCAATATTTCCCACATAACTTGTTTCAGTTCATGCTTTCTACTATGATCTAATGTGAACCATCCATTCTTCAACCTGTGTCAATGATTAAACCAAGTCCTTTTTCTCTACATTTTTTCCATAATGCTGTGCTTCCTGCTGTCAGTTCTGTTACAGCTCTGAAAGGATATTTATACCAATTAGGCAAACAAACAGAGAGGCTGCTACATTGCTAGACAAGACTCTCAATGGTACTTCACTTGGCCCCCAGGCATAATTTCACAGTGTTTTTCCCACCTATTGATACCTTTGAAATTTATTTTCTGGAGTGATATTAATTACATTGCATGGGTTTTCTCACCGTATGGGGCAATCTCACTCCTTGATGAAAAATGGCTATGTTAGCTATGTAATCAAAAGGTAACTGTATGGATCCCAAGAGATAAGGAAATTTTAGCATTTGATTTGACTGAACCATATATTCATCACCAGATATTTGTCGTGCCAGTGTGAAGTTGTTATTCCACATGAATCCAAAACATCATCAGCAACAATAGCCAGGCTTTTCAGAGAAGAGATTGGACAGACCTAACCTACTCAAGGGAAAAAGCCAGGGTACTCCACTTTCATACATATCAGGTGACAGCTAACTGGCTGCTGAGTGTCTTACTAAGAAATGGCTCTTCAGTCAGTAACACTGAACTACCCAATAGCTGAAGTTGCTGCAATTCATTGTGTCCTGCAAAGCACTGGAAAAGCCTGATAATTATTTAAACTGCCTGTGACTTGGGCTTTGCCAATCTTCTCTCGTCCTTTACTTCCTACCAGAGTTACTTGAGTTGCTGATGAAGAGAAAAACATACTTATATACCTTTCATACCTATTTCCACATCTAAAGGCTCACAATTACCCTCTGGTGCTTCCTACCAAGTTTAGAATCTCTTAGACATGGTCTACACACCATGTTTTTATGAACTGCTACTGTCCTTGGAATTTCTTTTCCTCTGGTATAAATAAGTTCCTACCATGGCCAGTAATCTTAGCACAAGCAAGCTCAGTCACACACTCGTCCATGGAATGTGGTTTCCACCAGGGTAAAATGCAGTTACACGGCTATAACTGTCCATACCACTGTTGAAGTAGGCAACAAACTACATCTGCTACTACTAACCTGGTGAAAGACAGACCTCAAGAAAATAGTTTTCTTCTGAGATTGAAAATTAATATAGCCATCAACACAGATATCCATGTGTGTAAAGGGACTGCTGAAGTGATGAGTCTCTTGAAGATAACACCAAAACCGATTCCTTCTGCTTGGAGAGTGATCTTCTCAGACAGGGGAGAGGAGGAGGAAAGGGAAGACAAGGAAGTCCTCCTATACTTAATTTTAATATAAGTATTTTCTTAATAAAAGGAATTTGAAATATCAGGATTATCTTGACCAATAACTGCTTACACTGTTCAAGTCATAGCAAGTGGATTTGAGGAAGAATGCAACATTTCACTTTTGCCCAGAGCAACGTAGTCAAAAGGCTAGGCTCGTCAGACAGACCTTTAAAAATAATGTTTTTGATAATACAATTTTAACAGGTTAAAACATGACTTTAAATAAGCATGAGAACTGAATACTATTCAGAATTTAGACATAGCAATTTTTTTTTTTAATTACTGAATCTGATTTGAGACTTTAAACTGAGTGTGAGTTAAGAACCTTTCCCTTCTGAGGAACTAAGACAACAGTGAAATGTATTCATGATTATAGCTCATGCCAAATTAGTTCAAAAATTTCAGAATACTTTTTTTCCCCATCAGAAAAAAAACCCAAAAACAAATGCTTATTTGAAATTTAAACACAGCAAGTTAAGACTTTTATAACTAGCCAGAATTGGATTCTTGTGACACTTAACAAAGCAGCTCAGTGCCCTCTCCACCAGAGTGCAGCCACCCAAGATGCCACCTGGCAGCAGATTTAGAGTGGTTAATCACAAAGATGCCAGAAGTTAATCTATACATGCTAAATTAAGAAAGACAGTGTTCCTAGGATTACCATACACTGAATAAATTAAAAGAGATACTTTCAGAAAGCAATTCATGTATTGCAGAAAGTGCATAAACCTGCATGCCTCTGATAGAATTGGGAGCCTAAAAAATACTTCCCCTGTTTGAGAATCAACCAAAATTAATGACCTTTCTCTCACAGTTTCTTTCTTCAGCAACAAACATGCCATAAGATTTTGCAATAGCAATTATATGTGACAGCTTACAAATGAAGCGCAGGGCAAAGAGTCAAACTCCTTGCTGCACACATCTTTCTCATCTCTCTGGCTAGTCTGTAAAAGGTGCTCTTTTTATTACTGTGAAACAAGAGAACCATCCTGGATGTGGAAAATCATCAAAACAAAACTCTCAGTAAACCAAAATGCTAAAATTTATATAAAATGCTTTGACAGAGAGACATTAGGTAACAACTGAAAATATGTTAGATCGGACCAACCAATTCTTATTAAAAACATGTAAATGCAGATGTATTTGTTTACACTGTAATATCTTATGTACAAAATAATCTCTCATCTCCTTATAATCAAGGCTAGGCATTTATAGCAACTTTTTAATAAGAGTGAAAAATCCACTTGAACAAAGAAAACCCATCACTGAATCACATTTAAGGCTGAAATTCACAACGCCCTTACACAGAACATAATACTAGTAATCACTTTTAGAAAATGTTTTTTACTGTGAAATGAAGAAAATGGTATCTGTGTTATGTTATATATCATAATGCATAAAAGAGTGTCTATTAAATCAATGACTTAGTTCTTTGTGAAACACATTTTCTCTCAAAAAATGTACACACTTCTTGGGGCTTAACTTAATCAGTATTCAATCTAAATATCTCTGAATTGCAATGAGAAGGTTGATAAGCAAAACAAAGTGGTCTCTTAAATTAGTTATTAATAATAAACACAAGAAGAGTAAATATAAAATTTTAATTATTTTTTTTAAAATTCTTTACATGCTGTCTCGATATGCCCTCTTGAATATCCACCATATTCAGAGTATCCAGTTATCCTATTATCTAGGCTCTACCTAAGTTTTCAACATTTTACTGATAAGAAATTAAAGTGTAGTGTAAATTATGCATCTATAAATGCAGAGGCAAGCAGTATATTTTTCTGTAAACTGAAAATACCCTTTCACTGAAGACTGGGAGTGGTAACACCCTTTTACTGACGTCAGTAAAAAGGGAGAGTTAAATCATTAACAGACGTTAAAAATTGATTTGGCTACTCCTGGCAGGTGAAGTAAGATATTTTATTACGAAAATGATAAATCTTTTGGCTCTTTCTTTCAATAAATTGATTTTATGAAATAAGGAGTGATAAGAGAATTTTATGAAGTATAAACAGTATATATTATAAATAATAACACATGGCCCTAGAGCAAATGCTCTTGTGATTGATCACAGCAGCTAAATCCCTCGAGTGGCTTACAGCATATTCACATTGGGATAATCTATTGTACAGTCCATATGCTAACTAGATAACTGCCTAGTGTGGAAAATTTATAAAGTTAAGGCTAATGAAAGCAGGGGGTTTTTGCTGGATTTATTTCTCACTGCAGAGATGATGTAAACGGAGAGCAGCACATGGCATGTCTTCAAGGGAGCTAACCCTACCTAATTCAAAGATACCACTCCCAAAAAGCAAAGGATATCTCTGTTTCCACCTTCAGAGTGCAATCGGGAGAAATAAAATACAAACCAGAAAACACAGCTTGCCTGCACATGCCAGTTTGTACTTACACCAGTACAGTTCCCAGAAGTGAACACTTCCATATTCCAGAGCACAAGGACACAGTGCCTGAGCACCAGACAATACTGATTCAAAGCCGCTCCAGCAAGGGAATGGTCTCAACAAGAGTTACTATTCTGGGTTTGTGCAGCCCGTGTAATTCAAGCAATGGTGCAAAAACACAACACCAGAAGCCCATATGGAAATGTCAGCAAAAAGCAAACTTACAAGACCCTCCCAGCTATCATAGCAGTTATTTCTACGCAAACCTGTTATGGGAGCAACTTGCTTCCAACTTCCTGAGCTGAGTCAGCATTTTGTTTTCACTTTTCAATAGTGAGTTTATGGATCTTGACTCTGCTGACATTTGTTTCAGAGAGGAAAAAGAAAACTGGTCCATAAAGTTCCCAAAAGCTGCAAAGCAAAACCAGGAATGCTTGTGAGAAAATTGAAAGCAGATTGCTGGGTGGACTCAACTGCCAGGGATCTTGGAGCTAGTAGGCCCTGCTATTACCAGGTGTTACTACAGAAATTACTCTAAACATAGCTTGCTACTAGCTCACTAGTAGCTCACAGATAATTAGGTCTGAGGAAGCAGGAAGAAAGTGCTGGCTTAGTATGCTAGCAAAAAATGACAGTGTGACCATGTTAACCTTTCATCGTTAAAAAGACTGCATGTCATCAAATAAGAAGAAATTTCTCATTCAAGTGGTTCATGATGTCCAGACATACCTTATCCAGGAAGCATCACCAGTTTCCATCCACAGAATACTGAAATAAGCTACTCTTCTAGATAGACAGTCTATGCTGCATTAATGGACAAATTGTGAATTTTGGATGGAGAACACAATATTCTTAACCTTTTCGCATTTTAGCACATTACTATTTTCTTCTCTAGTCTTTCAGTTGTGCTGGTGCCAAATATGTTATGAGATAATGTTTGCTCCAGACAAGTCTTCAGTTCTAGTCATCTGTCAAAGGGAAAAGTCAAACAGTGGTGCTGCTTCCACACCTGGTCCTTGAACAAATCTTTGGTACTGTATCTTCTTAGCACCTTACAAATGAATTATCATTTGCTTGCATTGGAAAAGCAATGGAGGAGATCATATTGAAAAGCCTTCCATCCATCTTTGTCAAGAAACAGACTTGAACACAAACCTGAAGATATTAAAATAGCTCTTCCTTACCATTTTATCTAAGCCAAAGACATTCCTCATCAAGCTATCTTATGGCTGACCGAACTACCCACAAAGAATGGAAGGAACTTACATGTGGTCAATTGAGAACACTATGCCTCTCTCATCCCTCCTAATGTTTGGCTGGATAGTGACTTTCCACTGATGTCTGGCAGTCTTTAACCAGTACTCCTTCCTCCTGCCAACTCCACTCACACAATAATACTATACAAACAATTCTAATTTCTTTCTATTTCATATTTAGAATCATAGAGAAGGGATCTTTAGAAGGGATCTTTAGAAGTCATCTAGTCCAGGGCCTCTGTGATGAGAAGGGACATCTTCAACTAAACTAGGTTGCTTAAAGCCCCATCCAGCCTGGCTTTGAACACCAAGAGATGATGCATCCACAACTTCTCTGGGCAACCTGTTCCAGTGCCTCACCACTTTTTTTGTAAAAAATTTCTTCTTTACATCTAGTCTGAATCTACCCTCTTACAGGTTAAAAACATTACCTCTTGTTCTATCACAGCAGACACTGCTAAAAAGTCTGTCCCCATATTTCTTACCGGGTCCTTTTAGGTACTGGAAAGCTGCTGTAACATCACCATGGAGCCTTCTCTTTTCTCGGCTGAACACGTCCAACTCTCTCAGTCTGTCCTCATAGGAGAGGTGCTTCAGCACTCTGGCTGTTTTTGTGGACATCTCTCTAACAGATCCAGGTAATTCTTGTACTGAGAGCCCCAGAGCTGGATGCAGTATTCCAAGTAGAGTCTCACAATTGTGGAGTACGAGGGGCAGAATCCCCTCCCTGGCCCTGCTGCCCACGCTGCTTTGGATGCAGCCCAGGACACGTTTGGCTTTCTGAGCTGTGAGTGCCCATGGCTGGGTCATGTCCAACCTCTCACCTACCAGCACCCCCGAGTCCTTCACAGCAAGGCTGTTCTCAATCCCTTCATTCCCCAGACAGAATTTAGCTCACATGCAGATCAGGAGGGCCTTTCAGGTTTTCAAAAGTAACAATGCAGAGTATATTCAGATCAAATTCAGATCAAATATAGTATTACAAGAACTGTCCTGTTCACCATTATTTTAGCAGCCTTATCCTTTTGGGAATAGATGATAAATGAAAATTAATGCACCTCTTTATAGATTACCTCTGTAATGTCCCAAAGAAGAAAATGTCAGAATCACACATTGTTACTGCCAGACTGATTAAAAGCACTGTTTACTAGTTTTCAAATAAATTTGTATTTTCTTAGTCTATAAGTCTTCCATAACGGTGACTGCTGGCCACCATATTACTGAATAACATTAAAATTAAAATTAACATTAAAACTTATAGAGTGCTCAACAACTTTGACACTTTGAAATTATGATTTAGTTTAATGTATTAAAATGATCATTTCATTGTATATTTTGTCCCAGTTAAAGGCAGGGAAAAAAAACTTATTACAGAAATATGCATGTTTGTTTTGATAAACAAGCCTTGTTTTGCCTATCTTTCAGAATCAAGTTATTTTTCATAAACATAAAATCCATCTAAATTTGCACACTATCTATATATACTTTTATAGAGGAAAAATTCTTAAGACTCACTCTGTCCTTCTCATAATTTTTAAACACACACATATATATTATATATATATATATGCACATTCCTTTAAAATGTGTTGTTAGGAGGGGCGTGCAGTTTGTCCTATTTATTTTACTTGAAAAAGGCCTCTGCTAAATTCTGAACCAGTAAGGTCACAGAACATGCAGCATATGCTGCTCAGGAGTTAGATGTACACACCATACATGGTGATTTTGGCATGTTGGCTCAGTCAACTCTTAGAAAAGCAAAGGCTCGTGGTGGTTTCCCCAGCTAATAGTCCAATAAATAGAAAACCTTTCCCTGAAAAATGAAAGTAAGCATGCTTAAAGAATTACAGAAAAAACTGAAAAATGCAAATAATACATTCTTTTAGTTATAGTCACTTCAGTGCTAATCTAGCCTACTACCCTTCAAATTGCTCAGTACTTTTTAATTTCAGCAGCACAGTACCTAAAAACAGAAAAGTAATTGTAAAACACTGGAATCAAAGGTCTCAACATCCTTGACTGAAGTGGTGATCTTACTGAATACTGTTATCTCCTTGACTAGCTGATCTAAACAGTGTCTCTATACAATGCAGGATGGTTCCCAAGAAGTAACATGTGTAAACCTGCTTTTCTGCTTTCCCACCTACTTAAAATGGCATCACATACCTTACAGGGCCGAAATATGCATCTTTGGCTAATTGCCCGCATTCTGGAATGTGTACTTCACTAGTTTTATCTAATTTATCCCTTTGTGGTTAAATTTATCTCCTGCTGATATAGACATCATACAAAATTCCTTATATGATCATATACTTAATATCTGGGCAACATGTGGTTTGTAGCCACATGCAGTTTATGAGCAACTCTCTTGCAGTGCTACCAGCTAATTCACAGCAGACCTTCACTAACATGAGGACTACTGTATAATTCAGCTGCCTGATAGGGTGAAAGAAAACCCCAGTGTTGCTGCAGGGGCCCCCAGCCGGGGAGTAATTAGCATTGACTCCATGATTGCAGAAGGATGATCAATTGCTTTATTATATCATCCTATACTATATTATACTATACTTATATTATACTATACTACACTAACAAGAACTATCACTAAGTAGAAAAACCTGTGACTCTCTCCTCAGAGTCCCGACACACACTTGGATCCAATTGGTCAATGAATCCAAAACACCCTCACCAGAATCCAATTAAGCAATCACCTTGGGTAAACAATCTCCATACCACATTCCACATGAACACAAACACAGGAGCAGCAAATGAGATAAGAATTTTTTTGATTCTCTTCTCTCTGCTTCTCTCAGGAGAAATCCTGAGAAAGCTAAGTCTCTCTCTGTTCAGAGGACATGTGAATACCACACCCCAGGATCTAGCAGGCTTCTAGTCCCAGTGCTGGCCCAAGACAGGGTCCTTGAGGAGACACACACTCCCTTCCCTCTCAGCTCTGCTGACCAAAGTTTCTTAGCTGTGTTTGTTGCTCTTAGCTACAAGTAGAGCTTAGTATGTTATCCTGAAGTGGTGAAGCTGCCACTACCATCTCCCAGTTTAAATAACCTTACTGTAAAGAAATCCCATCTCCTGTACCATACCAAAATATCACATCTTCTGTAAGGGGTAGATAGTATTACTTTTGAGCAACAAAATGTAATAAAAAGTAAGCAATCTTGGGTCAATATATTGGTATCTTGCATAGCCGATGTTTAAATTTCAACGCAAGTCTCTGTATGGTTGCAGATCCTTTGGGAAATATTCTATTGTGCAGATAAAGCAGAAGGTGAGGTTAAAGTAATAAAGCCCATTTTTATTCTTAACTGTAGAGTCCCATTTTTATTATAGCAAATTGTAGCAAATGTCTACAAAAGTAGTATGTTAGATTATGACTAATACTAATATAATTTTCACTTATATTGGCTCAGATACATAAAAGACCAAAATCAGACACAAAACATCATCAAATCATAACAAATTGTGTCCAATTTTTTGTGGTTTTTTTTTCTACCCCTCTAGATTTTCTGTGTTTATTACTCACCTATATGCCATTCTACTGTATCTATTACTCTCTACTGTAATGTTTTCTCATCACTGCATTTTTCATGTATATATCTATGTTTCCCCTGCAATTGCTGGCTTGCTGATGACTTTGACCCACAATGTGCTCCTCTCTTTTTCCTCTAATCATAGGATTTCAGAAACAGACAAGCCATAACCTTCTAATTTTTAGCTCTCTGGGACAGGACACGGTGTTAAAAAACAAAAGAAAGCAAACAGAAAAACCCCTTCTCTAAACTCCTGTGAAATTGTGGCACTCTTGGGGTGACAGTGGAGATACTGAGAACAGGAAAAACTTCAGCAGAGAAAATAATGTCAATGTTGCAGAATTTGTTTTCAAATACTGTTGCATTAAAATACCACATAATTCATACCTGGATAAATCAATTTTAAATGTGGTTCCTCAGTGACCATTAATTTATTTCAGGTTATGATTATTAATCCAGTTGTCTTTAGATATTTTTTTTTATGTTCTAGATTCTAACATAATAAGGAAACACTTAACAGTCCTTGAACGGGACCATGACAGTTCCTGAAGGAGACAACAACAACATTTTTTTCAAATAAAAATGCATTCACTGGTAACTTGCTTTGATTAGAAAATAAAAGATTAATGAAAGATTCAAAAAAGATTAATTTGCTGTTTAGTATGTTATCCGTCATGCTTCTCTTTATTGAACAAAATGCGGTTACAAAGAACACAGATCTAATTATCCAAACCACTCTAAAGAAGCTGCAAAAGACTAACAAAATTAATTAGGGTATGAAAATTTATGATCACACTAATCAAGACAGCCAGTTTCAAGAGTCTATGACAGTGGATAATACAAAAGCTGAAAACAAGTTATTTACCAAAAGCAATTACCTGACATACAGAAGAGATCCACTAAGGGATACTTTTGCTTAGTAGGGCTATGAGAAAAGGGCTGGATAAAATCACACAAGTGGCTCATTTCAAATAAAAGACCAGTTTCAGAAAGCTCCATCCCACGCTCACCACCCACGCGCAACCAAACACCCCTGAAAATGACAGACAGGTATCCTTTGTACAAAGTATCTAAGGGCACAAATTGGTGCACTCCATGAGGGAAAACTGAGCACATCATTGGCACCCCTACAACAAAGCATTTGTTAAATGGAACATGATCTTGAGAAAAGGAAAAGGATGATGACCTAAAAATCTGGCAAGTGGCTTCTGAATGAGGAAAATTATGCACACAAGAACAAGGAAAGTTATTCAAGTAAGCAGTAACACTTGCACATGCAGCTCAACATCCTTCAAGCCATGGCAAACATCCAGAGCTTCAGAAAAATGTGGGTGGGGGAACAAGGAGAGGGAGAAGTAAATAAGGAGAGGATGTGAATAATTCTTCCAAGATTCTATAGATATGTAGCCTGTCATCCTGTTATTCAAGGTTAAGGAGGACCAAATTCCTCACTGGTTTTGTATAATTAATATCATTAAATGTTTGTATTACATTTTGCTTTCAGCAAGACATACTATGGTACTGTAGGAAAAATTGTTTATTTTTGCTGGTAGTCTTGAAGAGGTAGGAGGTGAAGAAGAGATAGAAGCATAAGAAAACAGAGTGCAATGGTTATAGCAATTCTGTGAAAACAAGAGGCTTCCAACATTAAACTAATCACTTTACTCTTCCTTCCTTTCTTTCTTGATCTGATGAATGAATTGGTAGCCAAGAGAAGCACAAGTCTAAAAGCTGCATCAGAATAAATAAATGTTATTTAAAAGCCTGGAAAAAAAACCAAAAGGAAATACTTACCTCAAAAGATTAAGGGTCATCATAAGAAATTAAGTGTTTATCATATTCAAGAGCCAGTTACCTTCTCAGTTAATTGCTTCTGTCTATACTTGACTCAAAACTCTTTGCCAATGGGCAATATAGTATTGCATATAACTATTCAAAACATTTCCAGTGAGATTTCTGTTCCTGTTCATGAATGTTGCTAGAGGAATTCCTTAAGTGAAAATCCAGGGTTACCCTCTATTCTGTTTTCATAACTTCCTCTGAACCATCCCTTTACACATTTTTTTCAATTTTCTCTTTCTTGGAAATGAAAGTATATTTTTGAAAGTACTCTAGTCTGAACATAACCTTGCTAAAACCCTGTTTTTGCAAGCATTTGTAATAGGTATAGCAAAATTTATTCAAGTAATTTATTCATACCTTGTAATAGGTACGGCAAAATTTATGGCATATATACCATATTTAAGGAAACTGTTACAAAGCAGCACCTACACACTCTATTCAGGAAATGGCACAGAATGACTTTTTGTTTGCTTTCTTTGTTCTGCTTAAACACAAAAAATAATGCTTCTTTGCTTTTCTTAAGTAGTTTACCATTGGAGTTAAGAATAATAAACATAGGTTACTTATGTTCATTTAATATTGTGATTTATATAAAAGCGATTTCTAAAGACAGATCTATCCTTTTTGACCGAATAATTAAAAACAGTACTCATATATTTAATTTTCATAACCCAAGTTGTCAAAATACTTGTTGCTACTGAAGACAAACACAATCCCAATGTTATAGTTTGGCTGTATTGTACTTAATTATTTGAAAATGGTTTTAGATTATTTCAGCCTTATTCTGCCTTTAAAAATTCATATTTCATTCTTTTGTAACTGAATTACTTTTATTTTTGCATCCAATAACCATCAGCTTTCAATGTCCTGCAATGATTTCCTATTTCCCAGATTGTGTTAAAAATATGAAAGACATGTTTCTTCTGCTCAGCTATGAGAATGTTAATGGAGAATTTCTACCTGTTGCTGACTGGAAAGGAACAGTTCCAAACATTCACCATTTGAGGCTCCATAGATGTTTGCTTTCCTTTATTTAAAGGGAAAAAAGAAAAAGCAACAACAAACAAACAAATAAACAAACAAAAAACCAAAAAAACCAAAACCAACCAACCAAAAAAAATTTTGTCAGGAGCACATCTCTTGCTGCACTCCTCAGAGACATGACACAATCTGGAGTGATTTTAAGCTGTAACCTAACCCCAGTAATTTCATTCTCTCACTCTTGCTGTATGGGAGAATCCTTAGATTTCTCAACATAATGATATGTGATTTCTAAGAAACAAGTCACACTGAAAGGAGGAGGGAAAGGCTCACCTCTTAAACAGTTAACAAAAAAATACTCAAGTTCTTAGCTTTGAAAGAGTTTTTCAAATCTCTATTACTCACTCTTTCACAACTTGGAATTCAGCATCAAGTGAAGATGCTGTTAAATGTGAACAACAACAACCAAATTAAAAATTCCACTATTTCAGAATCCACATATTTAGACTAAATACACACAAAAACATGCCTTACCAATGACATGGGAAGTATATCCATGTGACCATATACTTCTTGTAGTCATTCTAGCACACATTGAAGATGTTTTGAACTTTCTTAAATTTTAGAATTCAGTGTAAGTTAATTGGTCCTTCTTAGAGGTACAAGTATACATCCCAGAGCCTTTAAGAAACTAGGATTCTTTGAATCCATATGCTTTAGATTTCAGAACAAGTGGAAAAACTTCTATCAGGTTAAATTAAACTCCATGCTATCTTCATCTCATAGGACCATCTGAATTCTTCAAATCAGAGCAGTTTACATATACAGTCTTTCATTCTGACATTTTGAAATACTAAGAAAATGCAAACAGAAGAAAAACCACTATAAACCAGCAAAAATATGAACAGCATGAAATTACTCATGTGTTCTCATGTACTTCTAGAAGTTTAAAAACAAAAATCATCCTGCTTTGCTAAAATAGGACGTAGAAGAAAAAAATAACGGTCGTAAACATTATTTTGGCCTTAAGATATTTGATGTTCTGTGCTTTTTATGCAATCAAGAATCCATTCTCAATTCCAAGTTCATAACAGATGCTGCTATTCAGACAAAAACTTCTACTGCAAATATTGCAAATATACCAAAAACTCAGTTTGAAAAATTAAATACAGTTATCAGATTCAATATTCCCACTTCTGATCTTGGTCACAATAAGGTGTCTGTATTATACAGACAACCAGCTAGACAAATACATAAATATGAAGAACTGTAGATGGAATTTTTCATGAAAGTGGTGTCTCCAGATGAAAAGATGTACTGTCAGTTCTTTGGTTTCTGTCTCTTGTATTTTAACTAGGCTACAAAGAGTTGACAAAAGCATTATGGCACAGTATCTAAACAGCTGGAAGCACAAATCTTCCTAATTTGTGCTCTAGAAATTGCTTTCCAGACCATGATTTTACCCAGCATTCCAGACAAATTTATCAGTTGCTGTAAACTTGGTAAAAGTTGAATATCATTACTAAACCAGGGATAATGATGGCAAGAGTACTTAGAAAGATTTTGAAGGATGTCTTTACACAATGCAGACTTTGGGGAGGAGATATATAATCTTGTTATTACAAGTAAGAAAAATGCTGCCAGGAGATGCTTAGTTGAATTTCAGAGCTGTCATGTGGAAAAATCTAACTTCAACTATTTTAAACATAATTTTCAGGTGTTAATCCTATAATCTGAAAACACTCAGCTAGCAAAAATGCAGCTAGCAGAGATTCTGCCATTAAAGACTGTGGTTTTCACAGTAGTTATTTAAATTGTAATTTCTTCTGAATGACTTTGTCAAGAACTAGGTTGTGCTATGTACTTCCTAAAGAACATACAAATTCCTGCTTCAAAACCATACGAAAAATATAAAGCCACAAGAAAATATAGTCTATCTGTGTTTTACAACTAGAAAAGCCATGTAAAGAATGCAAAATACAGTGTACATTAGAAACATTAGAAATTCAAGACCTCAGCTTGATCCTGTGGCAGGATCTATGAACAAAATATCCCCTTCTGTGAGTAGGTTCGTATGGGGACAGGAAGAAAAGTCTGAAGGTAGAAGGTTTTTAAGAGGAAAAGGAAAATGAAAAATGAGCCCTGTCACAATTTCTCAAAAAATATTTCAGATTCAATGCAAAAATTTAATAAATATCAACATGTTTGAGAATGGCTCCATTAATTTCAGGAGAGAGGGAAATAAGGACATGGAAAAAGCCAATTTTAGCATTTTAAGACTGACCAGGAAGACATGCTCCTTTGTTACAGAAATTTGGTTAGATATATTGTTGCTACAGTTTAAAAAGAAAAGAGGTAAGAAGAAAAATAAAATAAAATACTCCTACCCCTCAAGAGATCTTAAAAATCTGGGGAAAAAATGAAAATCCAAACACCACTTACCCTCCACCAAAACATTATGAACAGCTTGCAGGTCACCCTAGCTAAATTAATTTGAGAATGGTCCACTTTGACCCGGTACGAAGTACAAAGTTTCACACTATTACAGAAGAAAGAATAGATTTTAAGTATGATTAAGTTGATTTTTTGGGGGGCTGGGGTTTTGTTGTTGTTGTTGTTTGCTTGATTTTTTTTTGTTTGGTGTGGTTTGGTTGGTTTTGGTTTTTTTTTTTTTTACTTTAAACATAATGAAAATGAAGACTTCGAAGGAATAAGAATAGTTTCTAAAATTCCTAAAATCTCTAAAAGGAAGGTTTTCCTAGGGAGAATTTTCTTCTGTTAAATTGACATTTCATTAAAAAATGTTCAACTATGACTTTAAAATAATTTCCCAAAATTGTCTTTTCGCACCAGGTCTAATAATTTTCTGGATTTCATATTCACATATGCAGTTAGTACAGTCATTTTTCCCACTATCAGCTGTGCACTCACTTTTGTATTATCTCTCTGAAATATTAAGCACATCTCTTTTCATCTTGCTGTCCCCTGACTGACACAGATCAGGGGAAGTGTAGAAACTTCTTCCTGTTTGATGAATTCTGCTGTATTTCTTCATCTGACCAGCAACCAAGCATCAAGTCTTCCTGGTGTTTTTTTCCCCTTATGTGTCTTTTCTAGCAGAAAAAAACCATTCTTCACTGCATGGCTGCTCAGGGTCTAGTAGATTTCTCTGTTACTGCAGTAAGAAGTTCAAGTTACCTTTCCAAATTATATTGGAAACTAATGGCACTTGAGTAACCCCTGTGCTCAGCTTCCTTGAAGAAGCCAGTCATCAAATAATAAATCCTTTCTACACTACAAACTCACTATGATTTACCCAGGGCAGGTATGTTTAAAATTTGCCATTGAAGTTGTGTATGTTCTACAATCACTGTTTCAAACAGATGTACATCAGGAAAATTGAATAAATAAAACAATGCAAAGATAGGGCTATTTCCTGGTCTTTGACTCAAAACCCCAAATTAAGTAGTTCTTGTTTCACTATGCTCATTTACTCTTGAAATGTCAATCACCTTAACAGGTGATTTACAGGAAACAGGAAAAAAAAAATCTTTCCTTCTTCATTTCCACTGTCCTACCCCAACATAGTGTAGCAAAGCCCATAGAAGTAAGAAAGAGATTATCATCTCAGCTCAGTCATTTCTTTGGGAGTTAATGAAAGTCAGGATGAGTGTGGCTACCCTCTATCTCATCTGAAAAACACACTGAGAAAAAGAAAATAAAATCAAATAAAAGATGTAGCCACACAGGAGAGTGTTTGGCTTTTCTATTATGTAGTAGTGTCATTCTTATACGTAAAGTCTTTCCTTCATGTCAATTCTTCATAGAATCCAAAAAAAAATTACAATGCAAGGAAAAACTGGTTTCTGTAGCCACCTGAGTTACACAGAGAATGGCACTATTATTGTAACAATGTCAAAATCCAAAAGCAGGTGTTTCTATTTATTGCAGTACATGTGCCCATTTAATCTGCAAGTCAAAACTAAATGAAACAATTACTGGCAGTTTTGTATAAATCCACTCTTCCATTATTAAATATCTTATTGGAAGAATATACATATATGGGGTCAGTTTAAAAAAAAATATAGGTACAGATTAAAATTCTGGAAAAACTTGGTTGAGTTGAAAGCAGCAGAATCAAACACTCCACAAGCCATATCTGGGACTGATGTAATGCAGTCATTATTTATGACATCTAGCCATATAGAATTATGAAAAATCTGAAGCATGGATGCAAGAATAAGCTTTGTTTAATTCCTCTGATGGATGTTATTGGCCAAGACCAGACAGTCCTGCTAGATCACCCCTTCCATTCCCACACCAATCTTGAAGTGGTGTGTAAGCAGCACATATAATCTGCTTTTGTCCACCCAGTAGAACATACTGAAAAAACTTCTGTTTTCTGTAGTTCAGCAGAATGCATTGTTATAATACAATTTCACCTATATATGTTCAGTCCAAGTGGTGCAGTATCTTTTTTTATCTTTCAATTCTTCTTCCACTTGAAGAAATGTAACTGTGTTCAACAACAGCAGTGATCTAGTCATCCCAGAATGTATTCTAGGATAACTTCTGCAGCTCCTGTAGGTGTATTTCCAAAAGGCCTGGAATTGTCTCTTTGCTTTCCACTTCTCCCCCTCTTGGTAGCTCTCCTTGCACATACATGTTCAACAATTATGCTGACTGCACATTTCTCTCAAAAGGCATAAAAAATATACCCTTAAGACTGAAAAGTGTATAAAGAGTTTAATTAAATTTAATAGGGGCATGACTCAGATGCACATGGCATTATTTACCAAGTCTTGTAAATGACATGTTACTTTGCCATTACATTGCTTACTGTAATAGAAACATCTTGCTTGCAGGTGGGACAGAACTGCAAATTCAGAATGCAAAGTGCCTTAAGGTGTGCAATGACAACATGTACCCATGCTGTACAGGAGCTGTTATAGGAGGATTTAAAATACAGGACCAGAAGCATACAGGGAATACTGTAGAAGGTAAAGTGGTGCAAATTCAGCTGATGACTTGCTAGTTTATTCGTCATGCATCATCCCAATAGAAGACTTCATCACATTTCATTATCTTCTAGATCACAGGCAAGGCATATTTTATTGTGTTTTTCATTAAAAAAAATAACCAAACAAAAACTCCCAAACAAACAAACAAAAGAAAGGACACTGAAGAGTAAAATTACTGAAGTGTGGAAGTGTGGATTACAGTGAAAAATGAATTTGCTTTTCTTTTTCATGTTAAGTGGAAGTCTAAGAAAAATCTAAGGAGAACATTCCATTTCTAACAAGACTTTCAAAAATCCTGATACAAAACACAGGCCTATCTGATAGCCACACAGAACTCCTTAATGCTTGGGAAAAACTAGCAGCAATAATTTACATCCTCTGAGGTTTCCAGAAAGCTCTAGTGGTGTTCACTTTGTGCACCCAATGTGAACTTCTACACCAAGAACAGAGATGCATTTAAATTTAAATTTAATTTTAATTTCTATTCTAAGGGAAGCAATTTACAGGGGTATGAAACTGGAACATGATACTAGCAATCTAATCCAGATTATCAAAAATTATACCTCCACTTTTTGAAGAATATATTCATCAAACAATTCTGCCATCACTCATTAATGATCACGGAATATTCCGTGTCTGTACTTAATTGTATAGTAGCATTATCAGCCTAATTATTGCAGGAAATATTAATGAAAAGGGAAGTATTTTAAAGCCTGTGAAATCTGACATTCATAACTAAATGAGGAAAGAGATAAAATTTCAAATCAGATAGATGCCACGGAGATACAGTTTTTCTTTTCCCTTTATCTTCAGGAGGCAAAAGCTGTGATAGGAGAGGGGTTTATTGAGGTCAAGAGGAACTACAGAGATCTTGTCAGAAACTGTGCAATCAGACCAGTGCTAAAATATTCCCATCCCCTCTGTTTATCTCTGAACCTGTTGTAGCTCTTTTTTAATCTGCAGTAAGAATTCACAAACCCTTGATTCACCCTACCTTTTGTACACGCCCATTACCCTGAAAATATGACTGCTGTAGGATCCATATGTAAGAGCATTTTGTGAATAACCTGACTTTGGTGCAACAGGAGAAGAGGAAGTATCGCTTCTTTCCCTGCACATATTCACATGTGCACTTATTCACATATGGCCTGTGAAAATGTGTGAAAGTGCTGAGAGCTTAAATCTCTAGTGAGCTGCAGGCTATGAATGCTCAGAGATCTGTAACTTAAGCAAACATATTCCCACTTTCATAATTCCAGCAATCAACATCTCCAGTCCTTTCTCTTGCTAAATATTTAACCCTTCTTCACAAAGAAACTAAAGGGACTTAAGGTTTTCATGAAATAAAGATCATAAGAACTGCTTTAAATTGGATTTTGTCCCATACACCTGAGTTCTCAGAAATGGCAATACAGTTTTTCATTAATCTTTCCTTAAAACAGCCAGTTGAAGCCAGGTGTACTTACTACAGGTTGAAGTTAGCCCACCACGGTAAAAAGCTAGCCCAAAGCGTTTTCTTAAAGTGAAGAGCAGCTCTGCAGGGAAAGACTGGGCACAGTCAGAGTTGGTAGACACAAAACTGACCATTACCCAGCAATGTTTCCCTTGCACTAGAGAAGGCAAATGTTATCCTAGTCTGCATTAATGAAATGACTGCCAGTAGTCTGAGGGAAGTGATCCTTCCCATCAGCTCAGCACTGATGAGGCCATGCCTGGAGACTTGTGTCCAGTTCTAGGCTCTCCAGCACACAAGAGAGATGGACATAAGGAGTCCAACAAATGGCCACAGTGATGATGGGGGGACTGGACTGACAGGCTGAGAGGGACTGTGCAGCCTGGAGAAAGGCAGGCTTGGGGAGATCTTATCAATGTATATTAATACCTGAAGGGAGGGTGCAAAGAACACACAGTCAGGCTGTTTCCAGTGGTGCCCAGCAACAGAATATGGGGCAATGTTTGCAGGCTGCAACACGGGACGTTCACTCTGGCCATTAGGACACTCTGAGGGTGAGCCCTGGAATAGGTTTCCCAGAGAGGTGGTGGAGTCTCCTTCTCTGAAGACAGTCAAAAGCTGCCTGGACATGATCCTGGGCAGTTGCCTCTATGGAACCCTGTTTGACTGGGGGAATTGGACAGGATGATGTCTCAGGTCTCTGCCAATCTTATTCAGACTAGGATTCTGTGATTCTAATTGGAAGGAAAGGATGAAACCACAGGAAGTTCAATATGTCAGATGATGATGTAAAAAAATATATACCTTACTGTGATTTATTTCCTTGAGTTAACAAGATAACCAAGAACCTGTTTGATCTATTACAAATCTCAAAAGAAAAAAAGAAAACTCTAGTCATTAAAGTAAGAGAAATTTATTTAAACCTTCCACAAGAAGATGAGTTTGCTCAAATTTAATACTGCCAGCCATAATTAGGTTTATCAATATAATTTTGATCACAATGCTTCCAAGATTTATGAAAAACACACTACAGAATTGCTTTGATGGGTACAAAACTGCTTTCACAATGATTGTACATGAAGCAAGTAGGGGCATGGTGATATTTTAGTGCTAGCTGACTAATTGACCCATATAAATACAGTACTTGTATCCTAATATTTTGTCCTCATCTCATGTTTTTCCTGCAGTCCTATCCAAAATTACTCCTGATTGAAGCATTTAGATCCTCTTACTATAATATGATCAGTTTTTCAAAGGTAGGGAGTGTGTTTTTATTTTCAGTATCTTTGACTGGCTTTATTTTCAACTTTGGCCAGTAGAAGAGGAAGTTATAGGTCTTCTCTGGACAATGGAACAAAACTCAGTGGATTTTCACTTGGTAAGTATTTTTCTGGGGAAGGATAAAGGTAACTGCATAATATTATCAAGCAGTTATATTAATATAATTATTTTGTCATTACATGCAACTGTTTCAAAAAGATGCTCTCTTCTCCATATGACTATTTCCTGATACCTGAAGCGCCACAACTTTACTTCCTTCCACCCTGTAACATGTTTGGTGGACAAAAAGGGTACACTGTAGCAAGCACAGTGATTTAAATACAAAATAGAACAGCATATAGCAAATATGTGGCTCAAATAGTCTGAGAATATAATGGCCACCAAGCAAAATCTCTTTACCAATGGCCTACATTTGCTTACACCCCTTCAAGACCTAAACCTACTCATACCCAGTCAGCCTATAAAACACATGTGCACAAGCACTTATCCACAAAGATCATACATGAAGTTTTAGGCAGAGCAAAAACTGCATCTGCTACTATAACTAGTATGTACAATGCAATTTTAGATGCTAGTTTAGGTTCTTTTGTTGAGGCATCTACTATAATCACAACCACAAATATAAAAAAAATAAATCTCTGTGAGAAGAATAATAAGAGAAATTCCACTAAAACCCAGTGTATTCATTTATAGACCCAAAGAGAAAAAAATTATGAAAGAAAAAAAAAAGTTCTAGCCATTAAAAAAGATGTGAAAAAATTAAGAGGAAATTGAAATTCCACAGAAACACTGAACTGAGAATGCAGTAGGAACACATGTCAACCCAAGCAAATTTGTACTTAATTCCAAAATAGAGCTCAAAGAGTTCAGACCTACATTTATTAATAGATCCTATTTATCACTACTGAAAAGACCCAATTTGATCTAGTTTNTGGCCTTACTTAGTAAATGAGAAGAATAATTTTTCACCTTAATTTAATCAGAATTTTAAATTAATAAATGCAGCATTACAGAATTGCAGTTTGTTTACATATACATAGAGGTACATACATATACACACACACACACACGCACATATATATATATATATATATATGTATGTATATACATGCCTTCTTTGTGATACAGGCATACAGGCGTATAACCTGTGGCTGCTCAGTGAAGCATAACTTTAATCCCCACTTATTCAACTATCTCACATTACATATGCAAGAAAAACAACAGGAGGTTTCCTGAGCTGATTATGTTCTTGGCCCTATGAAATGCTGTCCATGAGGACAACTGATTTTTCTTGCACTATCTGTGTGTAAATTTGAGACGAGAAGCAAAAGACAGCGCCAAAATGCTATTTCAAGAGTAACACTATCTCAGTAAGTGTGAAATGAAATTGTTGTAACTAAGTATCCAACATATAAACCAGGGGAAACTAAACTGCCTGTTTCAGCTCCCAAGCCATTGTACTTCGTCTCTATCACTCCACAATTTTCAAATGTAAATCTGAATAGTCTGTATTTGCTTGTAAAAGAAATAAGGAGATATTTTAGTT
This sequence comes from Ploceus nigricollis, assembly GCA_013399945.1. NCBI lineage: Eukaryota > Metazoa > Chordata > Aves > Passeriformes > Ploceidae > Ploceus > Ploceus nigricollis. Next base: position 218,312 of record VXBC01007503.1, read on the forward strand.
CCTCGCTAAGCAGAGCTGCTTGCAAGAAAGAGGGAAAGCAGGTGCACAGGGCCAGGATAAGCAGGGAGAGAGCAGAGTGCCAGGGGAGATCAGCTCGGTCTCAGTCCTGGGAACAGAATTGGTGGCAGGATTAAAGGAAGTGGCAGATGAGGTTTCCTTTGCAGGATCACAGCTATTACAATTCTAGTGGCCTCTATCAGAAAAGGCAGCAGATGCCATTAGAGACTGGTCTCTATGGGCCAGTCTGGGCATCCTGAGGATACCAGTGCTACCAAAGCAACCTGCAACATTTTTCAACAACTCTTCCAGTGACAAAGCCCTGATCCAGTCCTGGCCACATGCCTTCAGGTGCAGGCTGGCATCCCTCATGGCATTCCACAGTGCTTTTGAATAGATTCCTTACATGGTGCCCAAAGTGGTGCAATAACAGAAGGCAAAGCAACCTAACACAAAAGTTTCTCTATCAAAACTAAAAACTTTACTCAGATGATTAGGCTAACTTTCCCATGGATGTACAGTTACTGCAGAGGTTCAAGAGAGGAGAAAACCCATTTCATGAGCACAGAAGGAGACCAAAAATTCAAATACAGAGAATTATGTGTCTAAGTTTATTTCAAGTGACCCTGTATCTTTTTTTTTTTTTTAATTAAGGTATTGTTTGTTGTTTTCTTGTGAGACTTAAGATATTGCCCTAAATACAAAAATATCATCATTATTGAAATGTGCTATTACTTATTAAAAATTAATCTTTGACATTAAGAATGAAATCAAATGGGAACAGTTTAGAGAGCCATGTTCACACCTTTTTTCTTTAAGGCACAAACAAAGGTGAAAGT
>VXBC01007503.1:249448-319048 GCA_013399945.1 Ploceus nigricollis
TGCAAGAAACATACTTAAAAGACTTCTCATATACCCAGTCATGTGCAAGTATTAGAGCTTTTTAAATGAAACTTGAGATATTGCAAGAAATTCTTACAATGAGCTTTGACTTTTGACTGCACTGGTCAGGAGACCTGAAACACTGCCATGCAAAAAGCCATGAACATAATTTAATGCTGGTTTCACTCCTCTGTGTCTACTATCAGTAATTATAGAAAGATGAAGTCTTTATCAGCAATGCAAAATTGGATCTGAAACACACTACTGCCTTATTAATCTTTACACATCCTTCATCACATATTTGTGAATTATATTTAAAACCAGTGTTACAGAGCTCTATATGAACACAGACTTCTTATATAGACTGAAATTTTGGTGTGAGCCAAAGTGAGTAAATGCAATTGCAGTCCTGAGACTTAAAAAAGAGCAATGAACAAGCTACTTAGCTTCCAAAGATTTTCAGTCAGTCAGCTCAAGAGACTGGATGATAGCCACACTGAAGTGGAAATGGGATATCACTTACACCTATTGCACTGAAGCTTTATTTAGATAAGTGAAATCCAGATCATCATTAATTATAATCAAGGTAAGAGAACAAATGTCTACACTGGCAGGGATCTCCTCATATTGGCCCACTGAAGGTGTTGGTAAAACAGATAGCTCCCTAGTAACTAGCCATTAAATTTCTCTATCTACCTTGTTTTGTGGTAGACACAGAAAGGAGAAGGATGGTCAGGGAATAAATGTCTCTCAATTCTGCAACCACTTAATTTTGAAAAGGAATGAATTCTGTTTGAAAAGAATCACAACCTTTAAGCAAGCAGCAGGAATAAATTCTTCAGTTCATGTCAAATAAAAAGCTCAAATCTCACAGGCCTGGTAACAAGATACATTGCTATGTACAGCTAAACAAAAGGGCTGTTCCAAAGCAATTATAACAATCAAAATTAATCAACAGTCTTACTGGAAATTTAAGATTAGAAACTGAAGATTCAATCACAGTCTTAGATATAGCCCTAGAGTCCATGGTTGCAGCAAGTCAGTAAGACAATAATAAGTCTGTTTTAGTCTAGTTGTTGAAAAGAAAAAAAAAAACACTGTAAAAAAGGCTCAGCTATAGGATTTCTATTCTCTGTGTCACCACTGAACCCACAACACTTCTCAATAACCTACAGAAAAGTCAAAGCCAAATGACAAAATCCACAAGTATAAAGAAACATAGGAAGTGAGCAGAAAGGACAGAAGGTCTCACAAATCTCACAGCTTCCTACATGGACCCACACTTTGGTGAACCTCCCAGATGATCCTCAGCAGGAAACCATGTTTTACACTACTGAGGAGAAACAAAAAATCACCATTTTTGCTCCAATTTGATCTAAAGAAAAATTATTTCTTTACTCCACACCCCATAGTTGGTTAAATCATGAAGATATTAGTTGTCTCATCAGTCAGACACCGGATAAAAATTATTGTCGGTAGTCACATTCGGTCTACGTTTACTTGATTTTCAGCGCAGTGCTTCAGAGAAGTCTGACAAAGCCCAACAGTCGATCTTTTAAGTGTTCACTGAGTGGGGCAAGGGAGGGAGGAAGTGAAAGAGGGAGGAGAAGAGAGTCTTCTCTCCTTGGCAAAGAAATTACCCTCCATAGCAACTAGCAGAAAACTCAAAGCACATATTAATAGAGCAAAGCCAGACTACAAACAATCAGTAATCCAGGCTCTTTTCAGACTCTATCAGGTCAGAACAGAAACAAAGGAAGTATTTTCCTCATTTATGTTGGCTGAAGCATGTAGCATTTTTCTTCACTTATTTGTTCTTGTGCCTAACCAGAAGATGAAATATAATAAGCAGATTAAAGAGGATTTTGATTGGAAGATTATGGGAGATTATTTTACTGGTGTTTTTAAGTATGCTTCAAGTACTTCATTGACAGTGCTTAATTCTTCCTTTTAAAGCTGCTGGAGATAGAAGAGGTCATCAATTTGGTCACTACAGGATTTCAGTTCTGATACAACACCTATCAAACCAACTGCAACACTACATTAGGATTCAGTTTAGGTTTTACCATTACAAATATACACATATTTGCCTTAAATATTGCAAACTAATTGTGTATTATTATATTTTAATAATAATTTAATAATTGTGTATTATTAAATTGTTTATTACAATTAATGAATTGGTGCATACTTTAAAAAAGTCTGTGTTTTTACAGCCACTAAAATAATTTTATGTATCAGGCTGGTACTCAGAGCAAAATGAATAAATGCTGTGGTAACTATCCTATAAACACAGGTTTTTACCAGGTTGAGTAATACTAATGACATTTGATTAGCTACTGAGCATTGCAGGAAGTACACATGTTGCACAGGTGGACAGGGCAAATCAAATCAAATTTGAGAGGAAGATAGGAAGCCCTGTCAGACACTGTTCTCTTGGATACCTCCTGGAGGAGATCAGGCCAGACAGGCAATATTTCTGTGCCCAAGGGAGAGCATGTAAGCTTGCAGGAGAGCTTCCTTTCCCACAATGAGGAGGAGGAGAAAGGCTTCTCCAAGATCACAAGGGACTGCCTGGGCAGGAAGAGGAGCCAACAGCAGACTGGCAGGGTCTCAGGAGTCCCAGGACAGCAGCCAGCAGGGTGTGCATGCTGTGGTGCTGCAGGAAAGGAGAGTGGAGGCAGGCTGCTCTTCAGCTGCCTTGTTTGCACCAAGCCTGCCTGCCTGTCTGGGCCTGACAGCCTGAAGAGCCAGCACCATCCTGCTGCAAGGGAGCTCGCTGCCTTGTCCATGTCTTTGCAGGATACCACAATATCTGTGGGGTACCCCAGGATCAATCTGTGGGGTACCCCAGGACTCAGGCTGCCCTCCTTCCCCAGGCAATGTTGTCAGTGCTCTGCCTGCAAAGGGATCTGCCTGGCCCTCTTCCTCCCACTCCCAGCTGCTGCCCCTCTGTGTCAGCTGAGGCATGGAAACACGTGCTGCTTACTGCAGCAAGCAGGTGAAATGGTGGGATGTCAAGTTTGCCTAGAAGCAGAGCTGTGCAGAGCCCCATGGCCCTTTGAGAAAGTCTCCACCTGGAGCTAAATCCTCTCTGTGTGCAACTTCCCTATATCCTCAGTAAACCTCTTGCAATCTTGATGTGGGAGGAGTCTGTGTAGGGATCATTAGATAGCCTAATTTTATTTGAGTTTATAATTCTGGCAGTGATGTGAATTACAGCTGGTACCTGCTACAGCACCTCAGTGTAGATATGGATGTGGCAGATAAAGGATGTATCCCAAAGGTCAGTGACTGCTATTTTGGGACAGGAAATTCCCACAAAGGATCACTGCTGGAGATGGATGGGTAAATTGCCCTGTCCTTCCAGTCCTAGGCTATGAGCAAAAGAAGAAGCAACAGCAGCGGTCTTGCCTTCCTAGAGTCACCAGCTCTGGAAAACCCTGGCAGCTCTGGGACTCAAGTAAAGAATCTTTCCTTTCCAGGTGCTGCTGGGGCAGCCAACAGTTGACTTGAGCTCTCCGTGGTGAGAGCCTTTCTCTTCTCTCCAGACCTGCAGCACACATAGTCAGGTAGCAGCACACAAGACCATTTATTTTCACTCACTTTCCCTTCCTAAGTTCCTTGCAAAATCCTTTGGCATGGGAGATACTCCCTCCATCTCACTCCAGGAAAGAGTCATCAGAGCCTGGCAGCATTTGACAGTCATAATCCCCAAAGCACTGGTCCATTCCATTCAGATGGCACCTCACGTGTCTGGAGACAGGCACAGCCCTCCACTTCTGCCTTCTGCTTGTCTTTAAGGGAGCCACCATTCCTCCACCCTGAAACCCAAAACGCAGTCAGCTTCCAGCTGAATACTGTAAACACAGAAACCTATCTTTGTGACGGGGAGATTTGCTTACTTCTGCTCTGCAGCAAATCTCCAGCAGCAAATTCTCAAGGCAATGGACCTACAGCAATTTATCTCTGACTGATGTAAATCCCAAAGTCTAAAACCAGAAGTTCCACTGGGAACACTATACTCTCTTGAGTACAGGAGGCCTGAAAACCAGTGTAATTTCTCAGTCCAGTGGGTGCAACTTGGTGGTAAAAGCTTGGGATATTTCACTCATCATCCATGTTTCTTTCCTCATTTTCCTTTGAATTTAATGAATAGGCACATTCAGGTGGGGTGGCCAGTTATGTTGTTGTCCAACTAATTCACAGGATAGGGTGGGAGAGGGGTTGGTGAGGTGGTGCCCAGGAGTTCCATTTCTACTACCCATTACTGGGCTGCTTCCGCTACATCCATGTCTCTCTTATACTGAGGAACTCAGAATTTCTCACAGGACTTCAGATGTGGCCTCACTAGTGCTGAGTAGAGAAGGATTGCCTGCTTCTACCTGTTCGCAATCCCTTGCTTAATGCAGCCCAGGATCCTGTTTATTTTCTTTACTGCAATGACACACTGCTGGACTGCTCCTGCCCAAGTGTAGGACTGCGTACTTCTCATTGTTGAAATTTATGAAGTTCCTGTCAGCCTATTTCTCCAGCCAGACAAAATCCATGTGAGATGACAGCATGACCCTCTGGTGTATCTGCCACTCTTCTCAGCTTTGTGTACCTTTGCAGAGGGCACACTCTGGTCTGTGATCCAGCTTATTTATGCAGGTGTTAAACAGGACTGGACCAAGTATTGACCCCTCAGGTACTCTGCTAGCTACTGGCCTCCAAATACAATTTATATATGGAGAAAAATAAAGTATTTCAAGACAGCACCACTTCACCTAGGGCACATCTTGCCTAACCAACATGGTGGTGGGGAAATCTTGCCTTCTGTGGTAGAGTAACTCCATCCATGAACAAAGGAAGGGCTGCAAATATCACCTACCTGAACTTCTGTGAGCAGGCCTCTGACACGGTCTCCCACTTCCAAATGCAAACAGCATTTCCCTCTTCATCACCAAGATTGTTCTCAGTTTCCCTGAATGCTATGCAACCCTTTCTCAGGGTATTAAATGTACTTGCAGGTACAGATGAGTCTTTCTTCTGCTCTNATCTTGGCCTGGTGCAAATTGCTCAAAGTTGTTGAAGAGCTGAAAGTAAGACAAAGCCTTCCCAATTGTGCATGAAAAAGAAACCACAGATAATTTCTTAAACGTCTTGTCATTGTTATCTCTCAGCTTGTCTTCTGTATCTCTACCTAAATGCCTCTATGAGACTTACATGAGATACTTCACTCACACCATCCAAAGGAGCTGTTTGATGTATTTCAAAGGTTTCTCAACTATTTTTATGGTACTTACTGCACAAGGAATTAATCTCTTTCTGTTATATAAAAAAAAGTTTATATAAAGTTAAATAAAAAAAAAGGGCAATGCAGCTTCTCTTGTAAAAATGAAAATATGCAGGGAATCCAGAGGTGTGCTAGTAATGCTTGACATTAGGAATGTTTTCTATAACAGAAAATAGAAAGAAAAATCAGTTGTGTGCCAGCTAGGTAGAGATTTTCAATGTGATAACATTTCTTCTGCACCGTGCTGTTTTAGCATGCAGTTACAAGTACCCAAACACAGTTGAAGAACATTTTTCAGGTCTAGATAGGGCTAAAGCATCCATTAAAAACTTTTGAATTACTTATCATTAATATGAACTGCCTTGTTCTTCATGTACTACAGAAACATACATATGTCATCAAAGAAAATGGATAAAGTAAGGTAGATTTTCAATACAGGGATTGTGGATGTGAAATGCTGGTTGTCTCTGTAATACCAAATAAAATTCTTTACGTGGTTAAGTATGTTAGAAAGGTCTTTATGCTATATTCTCTTTTTGAACTACACAAGTGTGAATCTTCCACTTTGAAGAATACTAGAAAAGGCCAAGTGTGAGTGAGGAGAAACTAGTTATAAATTTCCAAAGACCCCACACTGGAGCAGGGGAAGGAGTCCCCTTCCTGAGCGGGGGGAGAAACAACACGTGATGGACTGACCATAACCCCCATTCCCTGTCTCCATGAGCTGCTGGGGGGAAGGAGGTAGAGCTGGGAAGGAAGGAGGGGGGAGGAGAAGGTACTTCTTAAGGTTGTCTATTATTTCCTTTTATCCTGCTCTGATTTTATTAGTAATAAATTAAATTAATATCGCTCATTCAAGCCTGTTTTGCCCATGACAGTCTCTGATGAATGATCTTTCTCTGTCCTCATCTTAACCTAAGAACCTTTTGTTATATTTTCTCTGCTCTGTCCTGCCATAGAGAGGAGTGATAGAATGGCTTTGGTGGGTGCCTGGCATCCAGCCAGGGTCAACCCATCACACAATTTTTCTGGATTTCATCACCTTAACTACTAGCTACCATAATGGAAGATTATAATATTATAATATTTGGCTGATTTTGGCAGCATACAAGAGAGATGTTAGGTTTTCAGATTCTATTAACCCCTCCAACTGAGGGCTACACTGTTGGTCTGTCTGTCTTGTTTGTAGTAAGGGTTAGTGAGCCATTCAGCATCCTTTCAAGAAAGGAGAGAGGACTTTACAGAGAAAGCCAGGCATAGTGTATGCCTTAGAACAGTCTTTGTGTATTTCAAACACAAACTCTTACTAGTAAACCAACACTGCCGTTAATTTAATCAAGGGGAGGTCATTACTGTCATGTTGCTCTATTTTCCTGTTATCTACAACCTTTTTGATAATGTGTTCACTTCTTTCTCTGCTCTCCAGTTCCATTGTTTCTTCCCTATCATTTTCTTTTGTAACAGCTATTAAACATACAGACAAATTTATTCAAGCCTCAGGACTTCAATTCATTTGTCACTTCGTAACTACATCTATACACTGTGTCTTGCTTATATGTTCTGAAGTTTGGAAGGGACCCAGCTACCTGCAGACCAGGAATGCATTTTTCCCTTTATATTTTGGCCAACTGCCTTTCCTTACTGTATTTATGAGCTTTAGTAGACCAAACATGTTCTCTATTTTGTTCCATTTATACAAAAAATTATATTTTTCTACAAAAATTATTTTATTTTTATTTCTTAGTAAGCTAAACAAGAATTGAGTTTTACCAGGGTGTTTCCCTCACCTTCAAACAACTAACAAGTGTCTTCCCACATTTACATTTTCCATTTCTTTGTTAGTGTTGATGTTAGAGGTATATGTAGTGTACTGGCATCAGTTTCACAAGAACGCTGCATCTTTGCATCTACTCTTTACTACTCTGTTTACATACTTCAGAAAGTTAGATGCATTGTTGTTAGTATGGAAGTGCAGATTTATTTTGAATTGCTGGAAGCAGCTTAACAGTATAAAACTCATGCACATAACACTGTTTTTATGATCTGTTTATTATCCTTTAACAGCAGCCCAGAATGAAAACCAGTTTTGAGTGGGGCAAACTCCTCAGCTCTGTCCATGAATCAACAGATTGTAGAGGTGAAAAATAGCATAGAGAGTAAAAGATGGGGGATGAAAAACTTCACAAATCTTCAGACTGCTCTGATAGCCTAAGCACATACCAGAAACTGAGTTTTGATCTCTTCTTAAAATCAGCCATGTATTTCTCATATAAATTCCTCTAAATGTAAGATCACCTGCAGAGAATTACTAGGAAAGACTTCTGGATGTTTGAAGCTGTAACAAAAGAGAAGCTGATCAGAAAATCTAGCGTTTGTTTTTTTTTTAATATGTCAGAAATATATTAAGCATATCCACACAAAAGCTTATACAAAATATTTTGGCTGGTAAATCAACACTTTGGAAATATATTTTGTATGAAGGTGTTGGGGTTTAGGATTCTTCCTTTTGTTTCTTTCTCTCAGGGAATTTTCTCCCATATGTGTTGCTAGGAGACAATAATGACCTGGTACTTAAGAGAGACAAAAGAAGTGGCCACAGCTCAGAGGAGGGGTCCAGTTGGCTACTCTTCCTTTTTACCTGGGTGTTTCTCTGAAAAGGACAGAGATACCAGGAGAACTGGGCCGGAGAAAAGGGGTTGAGTGCAGCTCCTACCTCTCTTGTGTTCTCAGACGTTGATGGGGAGAGAGGCTATGGCTGCTGTAAGGAGAATTCGCCACCACTGCCAGGCTCTGTCTCCTGCTGCCTTTCTTATGCTTTTGCTGCTTCCAAGGGCAAGGACAGACACCTGTCTTTCAAACCAAGACAGAAGGCTTTTTTTTTGCTCTTAACTGGAAATAATAAAAGCAGGAACTTCGGTGAGATGTTCACATGACAAAATGTTTTCAGACCTAATTGGGAGAGAGGAACATATCACTATAATTTCCCTCTTATTACTTTGAGAGAAGAGTATTAAGTCAGAATCTTCTTGTGTCTTGTATTTCCTTTGTGTCAAACTGAACAGGAATTGCATGGCATTCTTCTCGATAACAACCAGAGAGGAATCTCTAATTACCCTTTCCTCACCAGATTCCTGGGCTTCGGCATTCTTTCCATCTCCCTGTGTGTGTGGATATCCCCACTAGTGGGTTCAATTTGCAGAAGTGCTGACCCCAAGGATACCAACTGCACAGGATTAGCCGTTTGGGAACATGGCTAAGGCAAGACATTTTGGCTGTTACTTGTTTTCTCTGTGCATTTGAGCAGCAGCATCTAAAGGTCCTTCACTCTAGATTGTCATTACAGACCTTAGTATAGGAGACCTTTTAAAGCAGATTGGAATGGTATAATATTATAGAAAATAAATGGAAAAACCTAGTCTGGATAAGTTTAAGCTGTAATGGGTAGTATTTAGGATTACATCTACAGCTGCTAAGTATTGATATGCAAATTACTGTAGAACCACTACATGTTTACTTTTTTAAAAAATTATGGAGAATTTTTTCCTCTTTTTGCATTGAATCCTGTAGAAATAAGTAACCAGTTGTTCAGTCATAGAACCAAAATAGTTGAAAGAGAGAGGAGATGCACACAGCCTGAGGCAGTGCATCACTAAATGCAGGCAGGAGTTACAAATTTAGGGAATTTTTTTAAAGTGCTTTTCAACTAGATCCCTCTTGTCTGAGCATCCACAACAAAAATAGAAAAGATTTTTAGATTTTACAGAATGTTAAGCAGATAAGGACAAAGGCCAAGTGGAAGAGGATTGCTGATGCTATTCTAATATAGAGTTAGAAGAGATGAAATGTCATAACTATTTTCAGTATCCTCTGGAACATGAGTTCTCAAGGTTTACAGTGAATACGCAAGAGAGATGTGATAACGGGAAGACATGAAAATAAAAAGAATAATCTTGATAACAGAGATTCAGAAACTGGTATTATTTTATCAACATTTTCTCCTTCGGGCAAGGTTCTTAACAAGTAGGTGTGCATCCTCTACATAAACATAAGTTACCCTACATAAAACATGAATAAAATATAAAATAAGAGGCTGTTGCTTCAATCTGTAGACTGAAAAACTGTAGAGTGAAAAAGACACGCTGCAAGTTGTACAATAATTTTCCCTATCAAAGCCTCTATTTCATGTAGAGACACCATTTTATGTAACAGGGTCCTGAGGGAACTAGCTGATGTTGTAGCAAGACATTTTCTATCATAATTGAAAAGCCATGGTCGTCAAGTGAAGTTCCCAGTGACTGGAAAAAGAGAAACATTGCTCCCATGTTTAAAAAGTGGAGAAAGGAGGGCACAGTGATCTAGAGACTGGTGAGCCTCTCTAGCCTGGCAAGATCATGTAGCAGATCTTACCAAAAGATGGGCTAAGGCACATGAAAGATAAGGAGGTGATCTGAGGCAGACAGCACAGTGCTTTACTAAAGGCACATGCTGCCTGACCAATTTGGTGGCCTTCTATTATGGAATGATGGCAACTCTCAACAAGGGATGACTGATAGTTGTTATTTGTCTAGACTTCTATAAGGCCTTCAATATGGTCCTACACAATATCCTCATCTCCAAATACAGAGTTGGTTGATGGATGATTCTGTGGACAATGAGATGGATTGATGGATGAATGGATGGATGGATGGATGGATGGATGGATGGATGGATGGATGGATGGATGGACGGACGGACACAGCCAGAGAGCTGGGGTCGATGGTTGTGTGTCCAGGTGCAAGGTGGTGACAAGTGATGTCCCTTAGGCCTCTGTCTTGGGACAAGTGCTCTTCAATATCTTCATCAATGATCTTGACAGTGGGATTGAGTACACCTTCAGCAGATTTACAGATGACCTGAAGTTAACAGGTACTGTGTACACCCAGAAAGATGAGATGCTATCCAGAGGGACCTAGACATGCTTCAAAAGTAGGCGTACAAGAACCACAAGTTCAACAAGTCCAAGTATGAGGTCCTGCAGCTGGCTTGGGACAATCCCAGATATAAATATGGAGTGGGAGAAGAAGTCATTGAGATTGACCTTGCCAAGAAGGACTGAGAGTTCTTGTGAATCAAAATCTGGACTTGAGCCAACAGTGTGCACCTTCAGCCCAGAAGGCCAGTCTTTGGCCTGCATCCAAAGAGGTGTGACCAGCAGGTGAAGGGAGAGGATTTTCACCGCTACTCTGCCCCTGTAATTCCCCACTTGGAGTGCTATGTCCAGCTCTGGGGTCCTTAGTACAAGAAATTCCTGGATCTGTTTGAGCATGTCCAGAGGAGGACCATGATGATCAGCATGACGCTGAAGATGGTCAGCAGGCTGGAGCAGCTCTCCTATAATGACAGGTTGAGAGAGCTGGGGTTGTTTTGTGTGGAGAAAAAAGGGTCCAGGCAGACCTCACTGTGGTCTTTCAGTACCCTAAAGTGCCTTATAAAACAGGAGAGGGACATTTTATATGGGTAGAGAGTGACAGAAAATGGGCAATGTATTTAAACGGAGGGCTGGTTTAGACTGAATATCAGGAAGAAATTTCTTATTCAGAGGGAGATACAGCATTGGGACAGGTTGCCCAGAGAAGTTTGGGTAGCTCATTTCTTGAAGTGTTCAAGGCTCGGTTGGATGGGGCTCTGAGCAACCTGATCTAGTAAAAGGTGTCCCTGCTTGTGGCAGAAGAGCTGTAATAACCGGATGATATTTAAGGCCCTTTCCCAAGACATTTTATGATTCCACAGTTACATAAGACCCTGTATATTTCAATCTGGGTCTAGGAAGTCTTGCTGTAGGTCACATCTTTAGTTACAGACATACTCAAGAGCCTATTGAAAATTGTTTGCTAAAGCTTATTTTTCTCAGAAAAAGTTATGAATCATTTAGTTACAAACTGTCTCCAGTGGCCTTTATCTTAGAATACTGACTCAGAGTAAAAGACCTGAAGCTAGAAATAACCTAAAGCTAGAAATACTAGTTTTTAAAAGGTTTTGTTTATTTGTTTGTTCTTTCTACTGAAACACAGGAAAAATATGGCATATCAAATGCATAAGCAAGAAAAAACAGCAGTCATTTTGCTTCAGTGGAACACTTGAAAACAAGATAGCAGAACATTAAGTCTTTTCACCCTCCATTTTGGGTCAAAAGCATGAATTTAACAAAGAAAAGAAAAACTCTCCAGTGCTGAGACATTTACATGTAAGAAATTAAAATTTACGTTTAAATGTAAGAAAATGTTATCTCTCACAAAAAGGGAGAAAACATTTTGAAGCCAGGTAACTTCTATTCTTTGATAATAACATAATCTCATGGGGAACAAGAACACCAGAAAACATGACATAGATGAGTTGATACTTTATTAAGTGGACCAAACCAGCAGGATGGACTGTGTTAGGTAAAGCATTTTGCACATGTGCACATGCACAGAGTTTCATGCTAGAATGCTGAAGATGCAGAAAAAGTCACACTATCTATTTGCTCCATGATGGGCTGTGCCGGGGACCTTGGCAGACAATGCTTTAATGGAATTCTGAATTCAACATCCAGTTGAATTCTGGATGTTCTGTTTCTTCATGGTGCCAGATGTCCACATACCAGCTTCCCAAAGCTCTTATTGCTGGGGATGTTTATAGCCACATGCTGTCTCAAACAGACACACGATGGTATCACACTAGGCCTTTCCAGCTGTTTCAGGGGTTGTTCTCCTGGCACTTTTTGATCCATGGTCCATACTATGGCTCCTGGCACTTTTTGATCCATGGTCCATACTATGGCTCATTCCACTCAGTTCTTGCTTGCTTGCTTGCCTGTCACCTGTGGCTTATTATGCTTAAGTACCTTAGGGAAATGTTTGCAATAATCCTGCAGCAAATAAAAAATACTTTGAGACAAAAATATCAAATATTTGGAAAAGAATGAAAATTTAAACACCCTACGAAAAGGATTTGCTTTCACCATCACAAGATATTTTGCCATCTGTACTGTCTAGAAGTTTTGAGAATATATCACAGCACAGAATATCCAAATAATATGGCATTGAGACTGCACATTCCTTGTAAACCTTGTGTTCTGTACTCCAGATGGATTTAACTGCAGGGAATTCCCTTACGTCTTTAGGAACGAAGAACTAGCTGATACAATTGCTGTCACTAATGATGCTTTGAAAGGACCAAGGGATAAAGACAGCAAAGATTGGTTGCTAGAAGGGATTTTCCAGAGCTCATCAACAATATATTTCTACTTTGCACATTCATGATACTTGCAAAGAATGTGCTGACATTGTCATGCCTGGAGCAGGGCTTGTAAGCCTTCCCTCCTACAGTGGTGTGCTGGTGGAAACAGAAGCCTGTATCCATGGAGCTCTATCCCCACTCTTGTGTTCTTCACTTATTTTTCTGTTCCAATAAGGACATAAGAAGACCTAGTTTCTTTTTGTCAGACTACTTTCTTTTCTTTTTAATTAATTCTAAATGGTCAAAATAAAAGCTAGGAATAGTGGAAGTCTAAGGAAAATGTGTTTCTGCATGATTCGTCTGTGTGACAAAGATACATTTTACAAAGCATTGGCATTGATGATGACATTTGGCACTGATGATGACATCTCAGTCAGGCTGGAGTCATGCAGGGACAAATGGCAAGGATTTGCCATCATTTCTCCTGTACCTTTGAAATCCTGACTCTTCTCTGCCGCATCTATACCAAGTTTCCAGTGCCTTAGTTTATTGTATTCTTGCTCTGTGCACTCTCTCCTTTGGCACATCGGCATAAGGTTGATATGATTACAATCTAGTTATGTGGATGGTTTTAAGATTTCTCATGGAGAGTACCTATTTCAGCATTTTTAAGAGGTATTTTCAGCTTTGCTCTTTACCAATAGGAATAACTTTTGGAACATCCCTGAAGAATACAGCTTTACTCCTAAAACCACTTATTGTTCCTTATTCTCTCCCTTATATCTGGCAGTCAAGTTATAAATTCATTAAATTCTTAGACAGTATTAGTTCCCACACCTCCTCTTATTCTTAATGCATTATTAGAGAAACAAAACAAAACACATTTGAAATTACCCTATGCTCACAGTGAGCACTAAAACAACGATTTCAAAGCACACTTTGCAAAAAGAGGTTTTAATCACTTATTCCTCAAGGGCTCAAATATAAACTAGTTATAATAAAAAAAAAATCTGCTACTAGAAGGAACCTCAATTAATATATGTGAAATATTTAGGGAACTTCAGATGAAACATGCTATGACCTGTCAAGATATTCACTTTCTAATATATTCCTTGAGACAGTTTGGCCCAAAGTAAGCAACTCTCCTTCTAGCTAAAGGCTGACAGATGGATTTTGTGACAAATAGTTTGTGCTTGAAAGAACAATTTCAGAACCTATCCAGATTTTTTTTTTTAATTTTATGTTTTCTGAAAGTATCTGCAGTTCTATTATTATATGGGGCAGAGGGGAGAAAAAAATCTTAGTCTAAGTGTGTGTGTGCCTGACTGAAATAATAAAATTTTGTGCTGGAATGATCTGTAGCAAGCTGACAGCTAAAAATAACTTTATACAGAACAGATTGGTGATGTGGATGCTATTCAACTGTTTTACAGGACTTTTCAACCCTTAGGTGTAGTTCATTAACTAATTCTGAAGGTCCATATGAAAAAAAATCGTCTGCATTACGAAAATGCAACAGATGAAAGCAAATAGGGTGAGCTTTAGCAATTTCCACAGCTTAGGCTTCTGTGTTGTTTGAGGAATTTAAAATTTTAACATTCAGGTGAGGATGATATTGAAAAAGCAGACATTCAAAATTGTCGTTGTACAGTAGCCATTATCTATCGAAGCCTCTATGTCTGTTAACAGTATCCTTTAAAACTTTAAATTTCAGAAAGCCAGTGTATCTATTTTAAGGTTAGCAACCCTAAAATGAAATGTCAGGGTGCCCTCTACTGTCTCACAGTGGAAGCACCAAACAGTAACAACAAAAATCAGGCGTTTGTAACACGCCGTGGTCCAAAATCCAAAAGATCGACAGCTGCACTTAATTTCAAACGTCTTGCACTCATTAAAAACAGATTTACATCCCTCCCACGTCTTGAAAAGGTGGTGGTACCATAGGCTGTATGCAGCTTGAGGAAACAGACTGGCTTCTCCAGTGGCTGCTGAGTGCATGTCAGAATGAACCACAATCATAATATATCAACAAGGCTGCAAGGTTGTGCATCATCAATTGGCAAAATGCTTTCCAGGGTATGAAAATAGTAAACCAAGCATATTCTGTTCAATTTTCTACATCTCATGAGAGCCTACAGGTTCAGTAACAATTGTGAAGTTCCTGCTTCTGCACGATCTTTCCCTGCTCTAGTTCCCCATAGGAACTGTGACAAAAATGGGCTACTGACCTGTGTTAAGCTTAGAAAAAGATTGACAGTAGCACACCATCAAAAGGGAGACAAACATCAATTAAACAGATGCCTCAGATATCAAGTGAAATCTCATTATGCAAACTGGAAACATTTGCTCCAAAGTGGCAGCAGTTGATTGTTGACCATCAGCATCCAGTGTCTGACATGGGGTGGAAGATTTTAACACATGTCTGTGATTCCAGTTTCTACCAGGGTTTTAGTATTAACATTAGTATTAGTATCTCCCAAAGTGTGCATAAAAGCCAGATAAGCAGACTTGTTTCTTGATACCGCTCTTCATACTTCAATATTGCAGAGAAGGAGGAAATGAGAGACGTTCTTGGGTTACAGGGAATTCTGGAATTGCATGAAGTTCCTTTAGACATAAAGAAATGAAAAATGTGTAGGCTCGGCATTATTTATTACTTTTTCAAGCTGAGAATCAGAATAGAAATAGAAGCACCAGTGCTTGTTGCAGTATTGCTTGACAGGCCCTCGGACATGAAGGTGTGGCAAGCACATCTCCATTTAGCTGCACAGTCTAGTGAAGTGTTAGTGTTTCAACCTCCAGATAGCTATGAAACTGCAGTGCATTAATACTTCTTCTTTTTTGCCAAACACAATCCCAGAATTCAGTGGAAGACACGTTCAGCTTAATTCTGTTTTCAGACTCTCAGCTGAAGTTTAGAGTATTAATGCTTTGTAAATATTCTTAAACTGTCAAAACAAAAATGTCTGGCCCTAAATAAAAGCAGAAATTTTGTTTTGGCTGGATTAATATCATAGTTTTACAAAGAAAACAACAGGTTTTTTTTTCTCAAGTCCTCATTGAAAACTCTGACAGCTTTATGCACATCCATATCTATCCTTAACCACTCTGTGAAATATGGAATTATTATCATCCAGCTGGAGAATTAAATCTAAATGCATTACCCAGGCAATAATTCCTTGTCAGCATGGGAAATCAAATCTATGCTGAGTTCCATCCTAGAACCTAAAACTGATCAAGTAGCATGTGACCTTCTGATTTTGGGAACCCCATGAGATGTTGCTAGACTTCCAGCCCAAAGCAAAGAATAACTTCATGATGCTCCAAAGTGAAAGCAAAGAATAACCTCATCATGCTCCAAAGTGAAAGCAAGGAGCAGTTTCTGGGAGAAAGAATGGTGAGGATGTGATGAAATGATCTATAACGTCCTACCTCTGGAAGCTTACTCATTTTTAACAGCTATCTCAGATTTACACATAGCCAAGATACCAGTTCTGCTCTGTCATACTGGACATTATGGTGCACCGGGCTTTTTATCCTCTTGATCAGAAGTGTTAAAATGATGTTAAAAAGCTGCCTTCTACTTACTTTATATCTGTAGTTCGTTCTGCTCCTGGAAGACGACACTTTAAAGCACCTGCTTAGAGGAGCTGCAGAAACTGATCTGCTGCCTCAGCACCACTCCTCCCTATACCCAGAGGAACTGGGTACAACGTTTGATCAGAAGATCACTGTAGGATTGATGAAGCTGATGCATCTGCAGCTTCCTCTAGACATCATCACTGATGCTATCACCACACTGTATCTTTTCCTCATGGTTCAAATTTGCATTATTGTAACTGGAGCTGCTTACAAGCTATTGCAGCCTAATGTAAAAGGACTGCGAGAGGCTACCTTTTTTTCTTAAGCTTAAGAATTAAATTATGCTTGCAAGGTTTTCCATTTATGACTGGTTTTCTCTTTGGGTCATCTCTGATCATGTTTCACTTCCAGGCTAAAATCAGAGAAATTCCAGGAATACACATCCTTTATCTAGAAGAACAGAAAAGAAAATAAAGTTTCTCCCTCTTTTTCTTACTCTGCTGTTCCCTTATGATTTAGGAAGTATTCATTTCAAGTATCACCTGAAAATTCAGCAATAAGAGAGGATGGTTCTGGTGAAACTTCCTACTAGCAGCTTGAAATTCCTTTCTTCTTCTTCTAAAGCTAAGAAGGCCTTGTTCATCATGCAACCCCACGCAGGGGCAGAAGCTTCAGGTGTATGATAGCTCTTACATTCCTGCCCAGGATCTTCTGGGTTCTTCCTGCTGTGAACTGTGGAAGATCCAGGCAGGTGCAGATATGAAATGTTTGACTGGGACTGCCCATTTAGATTAAGTGCTCCAATTTTTGCTCAACATTTTAGATGTAATGAAGATCAAATCACCCAACAGATCTCAACATAAGTCAAGAAAATATAACTGCATACTGCACTGAGTTCTACTTGCAGAATTGGCAGAGGATTATCCAGCTTATCAATTGCAAAGGGTCACAGATGAGTTTTACCAAGCTTTCATTTCTTCTGAATAATAAACACAAATCCTTGAGGAACCTTACAAAAAAAAAAAAAAAAAAAAAACCATGATGGCAACTCAGTTAAGTAAAAACTCAATGGGCACTGCCAGAAACCAAACTTTAAATACAGGCACTTCAAATGCATGTTAAATGTTTGAAATTTTGCCAAGGTATTTGTGGAATTCTTCTTCTGCAGTCAGATTGGTGCAATTATGCAAGTTGTATATTGTCACATCCACCATCAGATGCCTCAGTACCCCTCAAATACTTCAGACAGTCAGCCATTATAGCTGTAACAGTCACACAGAGTCATATGCATAGTATATGCCAGCTTTTACAAGGCTATGATTTTACAATTTTCAACAGAAACAAAGTATGTTCTACCTGTCTTAAAGAGAAAAAAACCTAAAAATTGGGAAAACTGCACCTCCAGCTTATATATGTTCATTAGAAATTCTACTAAAACAGCTGTCTTGGCGATGTGCATTACAGCTAGTGCCTACTGAAGGATCTTGCTGCCCATGTGAAGGCTCTGAGCACAGGACATGTCCCATGTCAGTGATTGCTGAGGGACAGGAAAGTCCCTAGACAAGCACTGTTGATGGTGGTTGGATAAATTGCTGAATCCTCCAGTTTCAGACAGTGACCAGAAGAAGTAACAGCTGTATCTGAAGGTGCTGGTAAAGCAGATCTTGTCAGAGAGAGGCCCAGCCTCTCCTGGAGCCGCTGCATTCACAGATGAGGTGAGACAGAGGAGCTTGAACCCCTTTATCTTTCCCTGCATTGTTAGTGCCTCAATTCCATGTATTACAAAAGGTGGAAAGAAAGTGAAAGATACAAGCCCTAAGCACAGTGCAAGGGAGAACAAGAAGCATGAGGCTGGCTCATCAAATGAGCTGTGGGCCAGGAGATGGCTCTTACTACAAGGACTTCAGCTTGTCCACTGTTTGCCCTAGAGGCACCTAAAAGGAAGATGTTTTCTCTGTGCTCTGTCCCAGAGCTACCAGAGCTTTCAAGAGCCAGCAGCTCTAGGAAGGCACAGCAGAAGTTGCTGTTTCTTTGACTGCTCCACTGTGCTGCATCTCCAAGGAAATACTAACAAAGATACACAGCCTAGAAATTTTCTGTACATTACAGTGCACAGCAAGAATATGTATGACAAATCTATTCCCATCTTCTGCAACACATTAGATCAAATGGCAAGAAAAGACAGCAAAGCCTTCTGGAAATTTCACCAAGTCTGTGCTTGAACTACCAGAGTGCTAAAAGTTTAAAAACTATAAAATAATAATCACAGGACATTCTAGACATTCTGAGCTTAAGTCTAAGACAACCTACTGTGCTTTACATAAAATTAAACATATCTATAGAATGTACTTGCTTTTAAACAGTGCTATCCAAGTATACACCCAAATTCATTGCATCATTTGCCTGTGACAAAGTTAGCCTACTCCTGTGCTGGGAAGAAGAACCATTTCCACTGATGTACATGCACTGAATACCTGCCTTCATGAGATATGAGAAGCTTAGGATGCATTCTGAAACAGAACCATTACTCAGCGTACAAGTGGCCATAAAGATTTGCAAGACCTACAAGGATGAAATGAGAAAAGAAGTCCTCACAGCAGTTTTCAAGTCTCGTCAGAGTAGGTCATGTGGGAAAAGCAGTATGCCTATCTTCAAAGGGAGGATTGTCTGTAAGCCAGATTGGAATACAAAATTCCGGATGTGACTCCCATCTTCTTTCTTTCTGGAGGGAAGAGGCTATTTTAAAAGAAGAAAAACCGCACATTTTCAATCACTTCTTTATTTAGATGGATAATTGTTTGGGGAACTGTTGGTGTATTTCGATATGTTTTTCACAAAGATTCACTCTGCAATAAATAAAGCAGGCTAAGAAACTTACAGTTCAACAGAAAAAAAGAAACCAACATCAAACCTAAAACATTTAGCTATATCTGGCAGCTGATATCTCAGTGCTGGCAGGATTCCTAATTTCCTCTGTGACAAGCAGTTCTGCAACCAAGTTTGGTAACTAGGAACCCATGTCATATTTTTACAATATTTCTGAAAACATACATCTTAGGAAGCTGGATGACAGGAGCCATAAGTCTCCCAGAGAAAAAAGATTTCATCCATCAACATTGTATCTTATGTGATTCTAGAATCAAAGAGTCATGGAGCTCCATAAACAAAGTTGTAAACTACCTGATGTGCAAAAGCAAACAACCTCCTGCTTTTTTCTGGATCACTCTCTTTACCCTAGTACTGAATGTTTAGATACAAACTTTCATCAGCCTGGTAACGCCTCTCTTAGCCAAGCCAGATTTTGATCCTACCACCTCAGGAATACAGCATCCTTTAGGTATTACCTGCAGGAGACAGAACAGAGCAATAAGGAAGTGCCAAGAATCCTGCAACATGTCAAGACTAGGCCCATGTCATCATGATGACTATTTTGTATAATCCTTCTGGTCCCATTTGTTGAAAGACACTACCATTGCCTACACCTTAAAAACCCTCAGCAACCCCACCCTCAGCAGGGTGGGGCAGTACTGCACACCAACCACCCTTTTGCTCTAAATCATGTAAATTTATCTCTGAGGTTGTCGCCCTGTGGTTGCATGCTCTCCAGAAATGCTACAGAATTATAATCGGGCAAAACAGAGGTATGCCAGTGCATGCTAGGCCTTGATAACTAACATAGTCACTAGTTCTGTAACTGTTTATAGTAATACTAACAGTAACTGTAGTATGGCACCACTAATGCACCTGTAAAAAAGTTTCAGGTCCATTGATTTTGAAACAGATTTCTTCCAATCACTGACAGAAACTTCCTTAGAGGCCAGCCATGGGATTTAGGACTGAACTGTAATAAACATTTACAATACAATTCGGGAATTGTATCTGTATCTATATTTTTTCAATAGTTTGGGTTGGAAGGGACTGTAAAATGTCACCTAGCCCAAGAACCTGGCAATGAGCATCTTCCATTACACGTGTTTGCTCACACCCCCCTCCAGCCTGACCTTGAACTGAGCCTTGAATGAGGTGCCATCTCTGAAAGACTCTTCTACT
This sequence comes from Ploceus nigricollis, assembly GCA_013399945.1. NCBI lineage: Eukaryota > Metazoa > Chordata > Aves > Passeriformes > Ploceidae > Ploceus > Ploceus nigricollis. The sequence goes on from VXBC01007503.1 coordinate 269,556, forward strand.
CTGTCAGTCTCTGTCAACGTGCACTGGGATGTGAACATATGGTAGAGAGCAGAAGAGGGGGAAAATAAGAGTGAGAGGCACTCTTAGCAGAGGGAACACAAGGCTGAAGAACAATGAGGTGGAGACAGTCTGTGAAACACCAGCAGATATTCACAATGAGTCCTGTGCTCGACTCACCACTGAAAAGGGGGGAAAAATGAGGAGGGAGAAGCAGCAGAGAGGAGCTTTTATGGACATACTGTACACCTACAAGTACCCATGCCAGTGAGCAGCTGGTGGGAGAGTCAGGAGTGGATTTGAGCTTGGGAACTGGGACAGGAAAAGTGAGTCTTTTTGTTCTCACTGCACAAAAATACTTGAATTTTTTAAAATTAGTTTTCTCCAAGTCAAGTCTGGTTTGCTTATAACAATATCTCTGTTTTCACTTAATCATAAATAAATTATAAGTTTCCAAGTCTTTAAGTTTCATTAGCACTGTGGACACCAGGGTTCTTTGATAAGCAATAACTTGTATCTACAAGACTGCATGCTAGTCATTGACAGACTAATTTAATGTGATCACTTTTAAGTTCATCCTGCTTATAAAGGCCATTATATGCATAAGATTTATTTGACTGAAGTAAAATGATAATTTAAAAAAAAAAAGATTTTTCACATTTGCAGGAAATGAGAAATATGCTTTCTAAAATAAAATTTTTGTTAGCTGAAGTTATCAAAGCAGATTTTAAAGCAACAAAGCAATAATCCACAACATTATTCTAGTTATTCTCTCAGCATTTATTTGAAATAACAATATTTCCATGATATAGTTTATACATTAAGCAGTAGGGAATTGTCTTCATTTCACATCATCCAGTACTGAAGTGGCACATTCGAAGCAGCACATTAAACCTCTGATTGAGTCTGTACAATTTAGATAAATAGAACTCTGGATAACTAAACTAACAGAACTTCTGCAACTGTTACCAAAAGAATGCCAAGAAGCTAGGCACAGCACTGTACACACCAAGTGCAGGAAGGAGGAACACAGGAGAACCAACTAAACAGATGGGAAATGTTTTTATATATACAGCCACATGTCTTCAGTTGCTCAACAGAAAAATAACATGTTTTATTTTTTCCTCATTGAGGAGAGAGTATGCACAAATGATGTTCAAAGAACACATGGCAGACAGAAACAAATGAAATGAGGGTTGTGTTTGGTTGGTTACTGTATTCCTCAGTGAACGAGTTTACAAAGGATATCTGGTGCTTAAGCAGCAAGGTTTTGTGCCAAGACTTGACAAGAAACATTAAATAAATGCCAGTTTTATTCCCCATCTTGCCCATTTACTGGCATTTTGGTGAGCATGCTAAAAGTTCCTGAAGGGCAAGTTCAGGTGGTTTGTGGTCCAACATTTCTACTACAGGAATCCCCATTTGATAGCTTACAGTTTACCTCTGGAGGGAAATAGGCCTTTTAACAATAATTAAGAATATAAATCTTAGCAGAGAGCAGCAGGACACACAGTACAGTGGTTCACTTTCTGAGAAACCAGAGGACCTACACTTACGCTCTCTCTGTGAGAACAGCCAGCCAGTTTGGTTGGAAGATACAATTCCGGTTAGTCAATGTTAGACCTGTGTGAACTGTATCATTAGGAAGGGAAAGATGGAATGGCAAGAACTTTTCCCTCTTTTTATAGAGAGCTAAGACTGAAAAAGTAATACTGTGGTGATAGGCATTATCTTCCCAACACCACCTTCACTTCCTGCTACTCCACTGTGAATTACCTGCTTTGCTTGCCATCATCTTCCCCATTTCATCTCACTAATGGCTCTGGTTACTACCAGGCCAGCACAGTCAATAAACTAATCCACGCTATGCTGGCTCAGAAGATACAACGCATCACCACCACATAGTATGACAACACGTAAACCAAGGATGCTCATTAGGAATCGGTAACTCTAACCACTGCAGTTTGCACTTGTAAGGTGTAAGAAGCAGCATTTTGAAAGCAGTGGTACTGACACAGCTATCTGTGTCAGAGGTGGTGGATCAGCATTCCTAATTGGGTAATGGAACTAGAATATCGACATAATTGATGGGGAAGAAACCTGACTGGCCATGAAGCATCCCCTCGTACCAGTTTTCATCAATCTGGTTAGTGAGGGTAATAATATCACCCTCTTTAAATCCCAGCTCCCCTTCATTCTCTGGTTCAAAGTCATACAGAGCTCGGCAGCATGGCTGATCCATGTGAACACCTAAGGAGAAGAAACACAGAAAAAACATGCTTAAAAATCTCAACACTTAAGAGTGCCCATTTTACTACTGTACCTATGACGGACTTTGCTGTTTCTGTTCTCACTAATATTCTGATGACAGTTTTTCGATAATACCTGTATTTGGACTGCCAAACTTCGTCAGAAGACAACTATTAGCTTCTGACAGTCTTCAGTTACTCTAAGTGCCTGCTGGTAGGAGTCTGAGAACCCCAAAAGAACCAAGCTATAGTCAAGCCCAGACCTGAAAGCACAACTATGATCTATTTGGAATCTAATTTTTATTTGTTAATAAAACACAAAAAATTAAGCAAAAGCCCTAACACATTTCCAGCTTTACTGGCAAAGAGATGCTTTGTCTGTTTACCTCAGGTAAGCAGCGTTCGTAGCTTAAAACAGTGAAGATATAACTGTGTGTTTGCCCTTTATTTGGAAATTTCACTGGTACAGCTATACCACTGTATATGCTCCTAATCCTCTGAATTTTAGTATCACCCTTCCAAAGACTTTTATTTCCCATTCCCACAAAACACTTTATTGAAGGGCCATCAGGATAGATTCAGAAAAAGTCTGAAATTGAGAGCTTTCTAATATGCTAGTCATGAATATCTGACCATAAACTCTTCAGGATGGCTGATGGATATTATTATAAGTCATTAGTTTGTCATTATAAGTCATTAGACTTTCATATGTTATATGAAATTAACAAATATACTCCCTCTTCCCTCCTCCTGAAATCTGTATAGCTTCAAGCCTACCAAAACTAAAATTGTAACTGGTCAAAATATTTAGGATTTAGCAGCACCAAATTGTAAGAAATCATATCCCCACCTGAATTTCTATAGTAAAAGTTCATACACTTTCAGTTGTCTGAATGAACCAATACATGCCACTTCACCATAATAACAGTTCTAAGAATATATATTCTACTTTTTCATGAGTACTGGCTTTAAGATGAGCAAGTTTCAGATTCAAACATTCTGTATATTCGTTTTGAACACTCACTCTTGTTAAAAGGCCCATGGCTTGAGTTATTTTAGAACATAATTTTTCCATTTCTATAGATCTCAACAGAGCAAGTTTTTCAAATACCAGACTTAATTTATTAAATTCTATAGTGAAATATTTTCTTTACATATTTCTCAGAGTGTATTTTGGTTTCTTTGTCATCAAGACTACTTGTGCTGACATCAACAAGCCTTACAGCATGTTTGGTATTCTCATTGCTACTAGCTGAAATTTAGAAGAATTAGCAAATAAACTCTTTGAATTAATCACTCCAAACATATATTCAAGAATTTTGAAAGAAGGTGCTCCTCTGAAACCAATAAACATTTCAAAATATAAGCCCTACTGAAGAAAATGTTAAATACTGCTCTCTGAGGGAAATATAAATGCTGGAGAGATACATGAACATCAGTCTGCTCTGGCTTAGCACAGACAAGTGTTCGTGACACTACAAAAAAGGAGTGAAGAAGAAAATTACTGGTGGAATGAGGAGAGCTCTAGCATGTAAGACTCAAGCCACACTCATGCACTAGGAATCTCTATTATTTCCTTCTCCTTGTTAGCACAGTGAGGAGATTGTTAGGAGTTTGCAAGTTTGTGTAAAGATAATTTCCAGTTGTCAGAGCCAAATGGAGATACTGTTCCTGTCTATATGTGTGAGAAAATCAAACATTCATATCAGGATGTGATGGAAAGAAAGGAAATCCTGACTAAAGATCTAGTGAAAAACACCTAGCTCGCAAGGTGGAATGTGATAGCAGTTGTCACTGAAGTAAACTGGAATAACTAAAATCAGGGTCTGGGCAGAGGCCAGCCCTCACCGTACCATGGGATAACAGATCATTATTTGTAAGAAACAAATAATAAGCCTTCCATAGTATGTGCTGATATTAAATAAACCATTCTTTAAGATAGTAATTATGTACACTCATACTAATGGTTAATCTTGCTTGTGCTGCTCCTACTTGGACAAAGAAAATAGCTTATATAGCTTAGTTTTTCTTTTCAGTTATTTTTACTTTCAGGTTCATTGTGTTATAACATCTGATTTTAAAAAGCAGAATATGGTTAGGGAGGTCTGGCTGGCCTCATGTTTCTGCATTTTCGTGGAAAACTTTCAATTGTTATTTTGGTTTTCTAAATGCCTATTTTGTAAAGATCTGTATTTCAGGGTAATCTTCTAGGACAAAATAAATTTTTGACCAAAAACACATTTAAAGCAGTGGATAATCCATCTCTGTTCTCCTCTCTGAGCATATGAGCACTTCCCAAAGAAGCAACAGTTCAAACATCTCCTATGTACTATCCCCACTCTCATTTTCCCTCATGGAAAAACTCATCTCCAGAAGAAAGCATGCAGCTTCTGCATGGACACAAAACTCTGACATTACCTGATGGTTTAGGTGTGGTGGCATGGGATATTCCTCCATTGTGCTGTGTATTGTCACCAGTCGAGAAATCCAGGCTCATACGGGGTTTGGGTTGGTACTCTCGCCTGGGCTGAGATGATGCCTCTTTTATTCTGCCAAAACATCAAGGTTAAATGTCAAGAGCTAATACCTTGTTAGCAGATGCGATGCACCAAATACGTTTATTTCCAAGGCTGAAACTCTCATCCACTAATCATCCACAGTAAACAAGTTGAGTCATTTGGAATAGCCTTTTTTGTTTACAACAGTAGTTTAAATTACCAAAACCAGCCAAAGTGACTGTGCCATGAAGTTGTTAATTCTTCATTCCTTTTAGAAACCTAGCAATTTGTTTATCTTCTTTTTGCCTAACAAAAACAAAGAGCTCATAATAAAAAAAACTTGTTACGTGACTATCAATGCCTAGAGAAGGGCCATATAAACATCCCATTTTTAGCATGACTTTTTGCTTCTAATCCTTGCAAGCATTATTTATTCAGTTGATTGATGCCAACTCTTGTCATTTTGTAAGAAGACTCTGTGGGAATGTACTGACTTCAGCTGCAGACTTGGTTGATTTGCAATTTGGAATGCGTTTTTCACAAAGGGACAAAAGTCCAGTCTTCCCGACTCTCAAAAAAACCATTTATTTATCATTAATTTCAACTATTTCTTCTAATTGACAAATCTAGAGCTTCTAGGGAAGGGTCTATTTACAGATTCCAGGGTAAAAACCAAGGAAGGGATGAACAGAATCAGAGCAGCTTATGCAGAAAAACTACCACATGTATTTCTAATTCCGCATATGAAAGAACATTTCCTATGTACTTACAAGACAAGTTGATTTTTCTAACCTTTTCTATATCTGCCCTAGACACGCTGCTAGTAGCACATTTTGATTTATCTATTGCAAAGATCTGCATCTAACTTATTGACTTTCGATCCTTATAACGAGGTTTTCCTCACCATCCAAAATACCAATATAAGTCAGTTCCTAGAGAGTGCTTTTCTTTCACATTAAAAAACCAAACACACAAGCAAAAAACAAAACAAAACAAAATGAAAAAAACCTTAAATAACTGAAGTGGTCAAAGTAAATAAAAAGCCTTTGTTTTGTTTCACTCATTAGCAAAATTCAAGACAGTAAAATTTTTAAGAAATACTTAAACTAGTTCTGTTACAATTAAAGCTTTCATGAAACACCATTTTTTTCAGATTATGAAATATAAGGTGACAGTTCTACTGACTTGCTAAAAATTACCCAAAAGTTCATCATGAGCCATGTTTCTTAAGAAAAGAAATACCTCCAAGAAGACCATTCCTGCTTCGCAGCTGCTCTGTCATGATACCGTGTTGGCAAAACTGCATCCTCATTTCACTTGGTGAAAAAGGGAGTTTAAAATAGTCTTTGCTGACCTTCCAGTTTTTTATTAATTTTACTGAAAATTTCCCAATGTTTGCCAAGCTCCTAATATTTCCCTAATAGTTCATGGAAGCATAGCATTTTAAGGACATTTATGCCTTCCACTAATGTGTAGGAAAAAAATGGAATTCTTTCACTTGTACTTCCTGAAGAAAGTCTTGAAGTCTAATCCAAACACCCGAGAAAAAATAGAAGACAAGTGCATTTTAAATTTTTCATAGTTTTTGCAGTCTATCTCACACTTTTTAAAAATTCTTTTGCGAATGTTTTACACAGGACAGTCTTGGTAGTTAAAAGACATTGTCCATGCCAGAAGCCAGCATGAACAGGTTCCATTCACTCTTCTAAAGAGTACCTAGAAAATGGGCAGTATGTGCTGTAGACATCGCTGACAGTGAAAAGTAACAAATTTGCTCAGCTTAAAAATAAATAATTATTTATTTTCTGGTCTGTATAGTAAAAAAAAAAACCCCAACCAAACCCCAGGGGTTATGCACTACTTGCTACCTGCCTATGACCAGCAGGGAAAGACTAGTAGTTTGGATAGTAACAGCTCTACATCCCTGACTCATCTCTGGCATGAACACATCACAGCGCTCAACTTGTGTCCAGCGGTGTGGATAAAGTAGGATTTAGCCATCAGCCTCTTTACAATTAGGGATGCAAAAGATTTAGTTCAACCGAATTCCTGTAGCATTCTGATGCAAGGTCCTTGCAAAGCTAAAATCATTCACAGCTGAAACTTGAAGTAACAATACTGACCAGTTAGCAGAAATTAAAAAGGGGCAAAGGATCATCTGAATTGATATGGGAAGAGAAATCTATTGTAGAGATGTATGTTCACTTAATGACATAATTTATGGACTACCAGATAAAATACCTGTTCCTGAGGAATTTTTGATCTTCTGTAAAGAAAGTGAATTGCAGTACTCTTTTGCAAGTGCTAAAAATTGTTCTGTTAGCTGTGTAGACAGTACTGCAAACTGTATCCAGGAACAGTCAGCACAACAGCCTACCCACCAAAACCAGTGCTGCCCCTAGTCACAAAGACTTTATGACTTAGAACTGAATGAGGTTTTCAGGATGCATGCTCTAAGAAAATTAATACTGACAGACCCGGCAGTATTAGCAACTTGATCTATACTAATGACACCAGAAAACAGCTGCCTTTGCACAGTATGTGAACATTATCTCCTCTTGGGAATTATATCCAGCTTTTTCTAAGAGTCTGCTAGAACATTATTAGTAGAGAAACCTTTCCTGAATGTCAAATTTCTTTGAAGAAGGATGTGTGTGTGAGAAGTTGATCAATTTGTTTTGAGGGAAACAAAAATTCTGAAGTAAAAATTATGAAACTCTTTTAAAAAAAGATGTGGAAATTCTGATAGCATATGCAGTTCTAATAACGGGGATGGAAGAGATAGCTCAAGTCCTGTATCAAGTTTGATCTAATAATAGGAGGAATATTTAATAAAGTGGTTAATAATGAGGGTCTCACTACTGGCTCAGGAAGATATTCAGGTAGATAAGAATGCAACAAGATACTCTTTTGCAAAATCAGTTGTCAACATCTTCCTTCAGAATGAGCACACTTTGTGAATACCGGCACAAACAGTAAGGAATCCAAAGTTGCAAGTGTCACTGAATCCAATATAAACATTTACTTTCAGTTAACTCACATTTAATAGCTTTACTGAGATGAGGTGCTTTCCTGAACTCACACTTAGAAGTAGATGCATCTATAACATTTAAATCCCAGCTTGCAATCATCTAATGAAATGGCCCTTGATTTCATAAAAGTACAAGTACCAAGTTGAGAAAGATAACAGCATTGCATTCCACTCATAGGTTTTCTACCTCTGTAAAACAAACAAACCACTCAAGAAACTTACAAAAAGTGCATTACCTATCTTCCAGTTTAGAAGTAACTCGCTGTAGGATCTGTGTGGCCTGCTTGTGGTACTCCAGCTGGGCTTGCACAAGAGCAGAAAGCTGGCTCACTTGTTCAATCTGAGGATTGACATCAAAACATCAGATCTTAGATGAATACTAAAAGCTCAGGCAATAGAGAATAAAGACCACTGTCCACTGCAAAGGCAGTTTAATTTAACTCTCTAAAACCTTGATTCATCTTCACAGTTAGCAGCAAATATTTACATATTAATCTTTATTCATTACCACGTCTGGTTATGACCTGATCTGGAATGGTAACTGCAACTCTTCCCCGCTGATCATCTCTCCATGGCTGATTTGCATGAACAGCAGCCTACAGACCTACCACATTCAGCAAACACTATGAAAGTAAAAACGAGACTGTGATGAGAGCACAATACACCTTCTCCCTCCCTGCCTTTGAAGGGTGCAGAACCATAGGGACTACGGTCATGCTTCTATTGTATTCTGACCTGTGAAGCAGACCAAAACAGAAAGTTACTACAGACTCTGGGACACAGAATAATTGTGGTGAGGGCAGAGAGCATTTCACTTCATGAGGGAAAAACACCCAGATCCCCACTTTGTGGGCAATGTAATTGCTAGTGGTTTTCATAGGGCACAATGCCAGAATGGCGTAATGTTTGCCAGCACTATTTGCACACATGGGTATGGATGTTCCTACAAAGATCAAAACTACAAACTTGTTATATTTCCTTCATTTCAGTGCAGCCATATTTAATTCCTATGCAAATACTAAGTTCTATATGCAAATATTTTCAGGTTTGTTATAGCTCCTTTACAGCAATCTGGTAAGAAAATGAGGAGTTAGAATAGGTGTGTACTTAAAATAAATCAAATCATTAACATCAACAGAAATACTTAAAATTAATTTCCTTTGACTACATATTCTATAAGACAGACCTCAGCTGACGTGTTATAGAGATGTTTTTTCTTGCTTAATTTAACAATTTCAACATTAATTATAAATAGAACATTAGATAAACTTAGAAAATGCTCAGTCTGAACCAATAAATAAGCAAAACATGTTCTGCAGTCAGATATGAACAGTCACAGTAACTTTGGGTTTTCTATTCACTGTTGCATCTGATTACAGCAGAGACCATGGGGTTATGAGTTCATAATTTCTGATCTTTACAGTCCTCTCAGCAGCCCACAGACTTGAGCAAAAGCCTTGGCCCAAACCCTATTACCACAAGTATACATAAATAGTTATATTTACATAATTCTAAGAAGAAAGATACTTCGGCTTTGTAAGTAATGCTTTGTATTTAGGAAGCACAACAATGCTACAGAGGATTCACATTCTCTAGCTCAGTTAACTATAAAATACCTAAAAAATTGTTCCTATGAGAACATGCTATAGAATATTACTACAGGTTCTGAGCCTTTCACTGTGTCCAACAAGGAGGAAAGTGCTTTCACTATCTTTCTAAGACTCTGGTCAAAGATTAACAAGGGGTATCTCACATCCATCTCCAGAAGGTTAAACATGCTTGACTCAGCAATTTCTTTTGATTCATCAAATTTCTCCAGAGCTTGACGAAGTTCCTCATCAGGGAGCTTGCCCTGTCTTTTTTTCTTGTAATCAAAATCCAGGCGTCGACCCTCCATTTTCTTCAGGTGATGCTAAAAAAACCAAAAAACACAAATGCAAGCAGACAGCTAAGGACCTTCCCCAACTTTCCTAATATTGCATTGTAAGCAGGTAGTCCATGCACACTTGGAAACATATGTTGTTTGTTGTCCACTAACTCTTTCCCAGAGGAGAGAAATACGGAACAATGAAATATGTGGGTTTACATATCATTTAAGAAGAAACGATCTAAATGACAGACCAAGACTCATAAAAGGCCATGCAGAATGGACAACTTCAATTGCCATCTCTATAAAAGATATTCAGATTTCTTGCTTTTTAACTCCGATGAAGAATTTCCTGGACACTATGTTTTTTCCCTAGATGTTCAGGAGAAAATACTTTTAAAAGCACAACTTATTACATTTTGTCCTTGTAACAGCATTCATAAACAAAGCAACACAGGATTTATTTTTATCATTTCTACCAGACCACTAAATCATCTTAATGTTATCTTATACTGAAGATTTCCTAGACTGGTACCTGAGGTAACACTCATGTTCATCTGTTTAGCAGCTGCCACGTTCAACTGGCCAGAAGTTAATGCTACCAGCATGACCATGATTACTTGAGGTGTTTACTTTCTCTCAGAAGAATCAATTTATCATGCACTACAATATTTATAACTACCCAATTTCTAAATTATATCAAACAGTCCAAGATATCTTTCACCCACATACATTTAACAGTATGAAAGCCTTACTGAGCTAAGAGCAGCTACTTATGCAGATAAGCATTTGCCATGCACTAGAAAATGGAATGTAAACGTCAGTACATCCATTTTGTGAAATGAGCTTTCAAATGGCAAGATTAGAGTACTGTGCTCTTGCCTCCATTAAACTGAAAATTTTGCCATCAAAAAATGTTCAAATTTTTATCTTTCCCTTTCTAAAGCATCATCAAGAGATACAGAATTGAAAGTAAAATTCAAGCCAAAAGAGACAAAAATCAGGTCATTTTTGAACCTGAATGCCCCATTTAAACTACACAACTAACAACAATTCTAAACATATAGACAGTCCACACATTTAGCATTATTAAAATGCTGCATTGAGGGCAATACCTGTATTTCTCTCAGATCTTTGTCATGGAGATTCTGAAGTGGGTCAATGAAGTTTTGCTTCACTTCCATGTCTAAAGAGTCCTTGACTTCAGAAAGCTCCTTCATAGCTTCTCCCACATCAACAAGTGCTGGTCCTGAAAGAAAAGATGCAGTCAAAATAAGTTTGTTTTGAATCATCGTAGAATGAAACTGAGTCATGGAAACTTCATGGCAACTTCAGTTAGTATTTCATTTTAGGTCTCAAATTTAGGAAACAGAGGATGATGCACTATGTGAAAGAGCAACATAGATTTTACACCCCTGCAGCAACCAGAGTCCATGCCTTGTAATACAGCTGAATTTATGGTTCTATGATGTGTCAAGACAGGCTCCTCCACATCCCTTGTTATCCGTTCCGTCCTCACTCTGTTGAAATAAATATGCTAGAACAGAATTGTATTTACTTGGTGGTATCATCACCACACTGCATTAAAAAATAGTTTAATTCAAGTCTAGGTCTCCCCATTTCTATCAGTGAGACTGGTGACAGTACCAAATTTTTAAATTCTTAACAATTTCACAGATTGTTTTTTTTAATGAAAGGTTTTTTGGATGAGACTATAGACTTCACAATACTACTACACTTGAGAGGTCTACTACACAGATTACTCAAGTGTAGGTGTATGAAGCTCATAAACTTCAATAACCCTAATTGCCTTTTGAAGTTTCCTCCAAGATTAACTGGAGGGCCACAAAAATTACCACTCTGTTTTACTTCTGCTCCATAAAAAGAAAAACAAGAAGCTCAAACATACCTCCTCGCTTGAGGTATACGTCAGGGATAAAAAAAAAACCACTGAAAGAATATGAAGGGTCTGAAAACCAAAACATGTGAGAAATCAGAAGCTTTGTCTCCCAAGCAGCAGATGCCAGCAATGCACTGCAAAATGAGAAAGCCTTCCAGATTTGGAGAAAGAGTAACAAATAGCAGTAATAGCTGCTATTAGTTAAGAATGTGAAAATAATTGTTGTATCTATGGTAGTGCAGTTGTCACAGAATATAAAGCAAGTTGCAGAAACTAGATCATATTAGTTCTTCATTTTCCTTTTAAAATTTTGTTTGAAATTTAATAAATGAGAGGCAACCAATTTTAAAAAATCAGTAGTATTTAGCACAAATCAAACTACATCTCTCAAGCTTACTAGTGAATTACATAAAACAAGTAAGAAAGTACTTTTTCCATTCCATGCGTCTTTATGTCAGGAAAACAATTTTATGATGGTTCAAATAGAGAATAGGATTTCCACAGTCCCATTTGAGGGTCCCGTGTGTTGTCATGTAAAAATGGCCATACAGAAGTCCACACAAACAAGACAGAAAGACAAAGTATGCTGTTGTGAATGTCATCTTTTTATAATCAGAACTCTACTGCTAAACATAGTTTTAAGAGTCAATTTAACATCTGTAACTCAGACAGCTATAAACTCATTTGGGCTTGGAGGGAGGAGCAGTTAACAGATAATACAGGAGTGTTCATTAGTGCCTTAAAATGTGGAATTTGGTAAGAATAAAAAGGCCAAAGCCTATTAAAAAATCTGTTTGTTTTTATTTCTCGCCTGCAATGATGACAGTAGCAGTTGGTTTAAGGATTCTGAGGACAAAAGCGCTTTGTTCTATATATGCATAGACAATAATACAATTTCTGTACATGTACATATTTCAATCCAACACAGCCACAGTATCAAAATTTATGACAGAGAGCTAAAGCCTATGGGTCAGAATGGAAACAATTTGACTTCCATTTATATAAAAAGTTTCTCTAGTAGAAATATTCAAAAGATACTGACAACAGGCCTAGACCAACCCTAAAGGAAAAATTGGATGAAGCAAAATTCTAACGTTTCTTGCAGAAAAGCAGAACTCTAATGCTTCTTACAGATGTTTTTCCTCTATAAGAGTGCAGCCCTTTAATAATGAAAGCTATATTAAACTTTCCTACACCCTTTAATGCATTATAATGGAAAGGGAAGTAAACAAGTTACCGAAGTTGCATTCTTCACCAAGCTCTCGGCCAAATTTCAGCATCGCATCTGCCAGCAAGGCTTCTGCCTGAGGATAGCCTGGTCCCTTTTCCTGGCCTCGAATTTTTGACATAGTGTTGATCATGCTGAGTTTAGCTCTGGAAGCTGAAGAAGGCAAGTGACAGAGGTTACAAGCATGCAATTGTTTGGCTACACAGGCATAAATCCATTCTTGTGTTTAAATTATCCGAGCAACTTAAAACGCATTTTAAAGATTTTATCTAAGTTTAGGACTAAGCCCTGTTTTCCATCAATTCTTTTTAGAGCAAAGGAATGAAATATTGTTGGTCAATACTGTTTTTATTTTGCTGGCAGACTAGAAAGGAATCTCTGTCCTGAACTTCTAAGACGAAACTTCCTTTGAAATTACTCGGACAGAAGTACACCCAGGAACATTCCCAAGATAGTGTGTTTGACATGTGACAGACAAGCAAATCTTTAAGATATCTCCAAATTCGTCTTAATCTTAAAATCCCTAGGTACCAGATGGATACCAGATTGAGCCAGCCTCACCCTCAAGGAAAAGTCCAGACTAGGTACACGAAAGATTAAACTGTGGTACCGCCTATTTTTTAAATGTTTGAAAGCTTTTCGGTTGTACAACATTAAGGAAAGCCTATGTCCCCAAAAATGATGTGCAGCAACCTTTGCAACACTTTTTGCTTTTTATGGGGATTTAGGGAAACTCTACTTCAATAAGGTTTTCAACTTGTATTGAGTATTGAAGTATTGAAGTATTGAAGTACTTGTATGTACTTCAGCTTGCATTTTCTTTCAGACACACATCTAAAGAACAAATATTAAAAGACACAACACAAATATTGTAATCGATGGAAACAAAGGCAGCAAATATAAAATAACTAATTTGTTTGCTGATGTGCTTTGTGAATTATTGCAACTACAGCATGTGAAGGGCTGGAAGAAAGTGAATTAGTTAAATCCTACTGCCAGCAATGCAGACTCAGAGTATGTTTCTTATCTACATTACTCTGTGTTCTACTGGAGGGCAGCTATGAGTGCCTCTACTTTCCCTCTTGCAAATGCTTGACTTTGTAAGGTCCTCTTAAAATTAGTTTTCCTGTCAACAAAACTCAGCCTTGCACAAGTTACTTCAGCAAAATGAAATATTAGCATACTGGAGTCAACAAATGTTTTTCATATATTTATGTTAAAAGTGCATATCAAGAGAAAGATCTTGTTGCTGAGTATGTTTCACTTTTCAGCCTTTGTATCTATTCACACAGATACAGACATGGAAACACACACAGGAAAATCAGGCAAGTCTCACAGTACTTATTTTGCCTGATAGCAGTTATGAAAGGGCAACGTATTTTTAACATTTAGTAATTATGGTTTTTTTAGTTTTCCCACTACCCTTGAGTGCCATCAGATTATGTTTTTCAACATCTGAATTTCTTGATGCCTTCTGTTTCAATCCACTACAAAAATACAGTCAGCAGACTTGCTGACTGTTCAGTATAAGAAACTGCATTTTAATGAAGTTAAATGTCATTGATGGTGGCAATAAGAAAACACAGAAGCACAAAAGAAAACAAGGCATAAACAAAATTTGTCAGGGAAGTGGAGGCAGCAAGCTGAATTAAATCAGGAGGAAATGGGAGTACTTTCAGAAATTAAAAAAAGAAATAGAGGGAATATGAAAAAATGAAGTGGCTATATTTTGGACAGCAAGGTAAGAGTAGAAACCAAAAGTTAGACAATGATGCATGCTTCTTTAATTGATGTTTCAAAACACCATGGACTCAGGTGATCTGTAGTATCACAGTACTATGTTATCCAAATGTTTTCCAGGTACATGTTATTTATCAAGGAATGTGTGCTACTCTCAACTCCTCTTCTTCCTATTAAGCCCAGGTAAACTTTTAATTTTCTTTAAAATACTGCTGTTAAAGTGTTTGTTTCCTGTTTGTGGCTTGTTTTGTTGTGGTTTTTTTTTTCTTTTTAAAATTAAATTCCCTCCCTTTCCCAATGTAACATTCCTAATTTTTATGAAAATGGGAAAGCAAATGGGAAATACTAGAAATTGGCATTTTTGGTGACCCATGTAAAAGGTAATACAGCTGTAGGGAGAATTTTAAAAGAGACAAATTTTTATTTTATTAGAAAAAATAAATTAGAATTCTTCACATTATAGGGAGCCCTTTTGCAACTGACATAAAACAATCTAAGATCAGGTGAGTGCTGAAAAGTTTTAGTCCTCCTTTCCTCTTCCCTGTGGAATGAACAACATGATCTCACAGTATAGGGATGAAAGTCAATCTTCCCCCTGCCAATTACGATGTTAATTTTTTGATTCTACTTACATGTGCCACAAGCAGAGGAAGGGATACGTAGCCAGACTATGGAAACTGTTCTTTCATGTAGCACTGCAAATTTAAAACTGCCTGAAGTGCCTGAAATCACACCCTTAGCTACCTGCAGAAATTTTGCTGTCTGCTTTTGCCGTGAGCCTGTTTCACGATCCACAGCAACCATAATCACCCAGATGTGTCAAGAAGGCAGTCAGAGAAGCACTAAATAGCCAAAGCTTATTACTCAGTCTACACAGTGTTGTTTAACAGCAGTTTGACAGCAGTTAACAATTTTATCACTATCCCCATAATGTTTGCCAATCCTGTTGCTTTTCCTGCAGAGTACATTACGATGAGCAATGAAGCTGTGGTCTCAAGTTGTTAGCAGAATTTAATCGGCTGACATAGCAACTGTTCTTGTCATCATTATTTTCTTTCTAGCAGTTCTTGAACTCGTAAATACTATTTCTCCTTTTTTTTTTTTCAATCCACTGTCAGCATTATCAAAATATTATCTTGTCTTCTGTGGTCTAACCTCAAAAAATCACTGATTAATCTGTATCAGTAATAGTCCTTCAGCATTCCACACTGGAGTTGAAACATTTCACAGCAGTTCAAATTTATTTCTAGGTATTAGGAATAAAATTTCTCAGTGTAAATGTGTGAATTTGGTCTGTAGTTCCATGAAACTTTAAGATACTTATGGCAGACAGAAGGCCTAATTTTACCTTCAGGGAAGTGGCCCCAGAACCAGCCTGACAGAGTTTGAGAAGTGCTTGTACAACACTCTCAGGCATATGGTATGACTCTTGGGAATGGTGCTGTGCAGGGCCAGGACTCAATAATCCTTGAGGATCCCTTCCAGCTCTGCATATTCTGTGATTCTGTGATTTATCACAAGCTAACTCCATTGATCTTAACAGTGATGCTGGCATTGACATACGCTAGTATCAAATCACTTATGTTCCTAGATTACTACAGAAATCTCTGTAATATTCAATGTAATGGTTTACTGTTTATTGCAGGCCCAGATCACCCCTCCCTGAGAGAAACCTTTGGCAAAAGAGGAACATGTAGCTCTCCATCTGCCCAACTGAACCTGCTCTTTCATCTCCCTATGGAAAAGACTCATTGGTTTCTATTTTGAGGGTCCATCAGACATTTAGATATGTCTGATAACACTTGATTTTCTGTTCTTTCCCATGACATCAACAGCTCTTTTGCACCATCCCTTTTCTGTAACAAGGATGGGAAATTGCCAGAGGACCAGAGGAAAAGTGATATCTCTTCTTGTGCCATGAAGGAAGTTGCTTTAGAACTTTGCTTTTCCATGGTCTGCAAGGACTGCCTGGTCATTTTCCTTCACCTGGCAAATGACTGGGAAGGTAAAGGAAAGAGCTGCCTCATGCAGACACTCCCACCATGCCTCCCCTGATCCCCGGTGTGGGCTCAGCTGCCCCATGGCCAGGGCTGTGCCCGATGCCAGGGCTGTGGCTGCCCCAGCACCTGCAGCTCCTGGCTGGAGCCGAGGGACGGGCGCTGGCTGCAGGCTCTGCCTGCTGCCCTGGGCAGCCACAGCCACCATCAGCTCCAGGGGCGGCCCCACGCTCACAGTGCTGACACGCTGGCTCCTGCAAGCAACTGCACCCGGTTCGTGGGCATGCGCTGCCCACTCAACCAAAGAAAGAAGACTCAGAAGGGAAACAAAGCTTTCCAAAGCCAGTCTCCATTCACCATGACAGTCTAACATAGAGGCCTGTACTCATCTTCGTTGTTTACCATAACTTCACCAATTTTGTGTCAATCTTAATTGCACCAGCGAGGATGAGATCTGTCAGACTTTATACTGGTAAGAAAAAGTATTCAAGTATTGTTTTCAAGAAGCGCTGCAAAACTGTAAAATTGTGGAATCAGGTTACCTGGATTTGGCTGAAGATACTCTATTGTCTTTGCCATTATTTCCATAACTGCCCTGCTGGTAACATCCACTTTCTAGAGGACAGAGAGTTAAACAAAAAGAAAAATGGAAGTTAGACGAAAGGAAGAAGTTTTTTCCCTCCTTTTGTTCTTATAAATTTTATAACTCTTCTTATAATTTTATTTTTATGTGCTTCAGAACAGCCCTGGAACCAGAATGGCCATAATATCTTGAAAACTACTAAAGTATGAGTCCACCATTTCAGTTTATAGCAGGTCCATTCTCAAGTAAGGCCATTGGTACAGAGTACCTCAGAATGGGTTTGGAATTTGATACGTTGTACAGTGTTACTGATACATTTGATGCATTTGATTATTGTACAGGGCTAATTCTTTTTGGGAACCATAAATGGGAACCATCCACAATAGGGAAAACTTTTTGACAGAACAGTCACAGACAGCTTTTTGGAAAACTGTCTGTCTTTGATCCCCTAATAACTGGTAACATGAGAGGAAAGCAGAAGTCACTCAAAACCAACCACTAACAATAAAATGTGCTGTTTACCTCTTCCAGAGCAACGTCTGATAAAACTGGGGTAAGGAAGACTAGCTATCACTCAGTTCCCAGTTTCAAGAAACCTGTCAGCATGAATGCACTGACCGTTTGTTTCTCCCTGGCTGATTCCCATATTTAGGATTTTAAAAAACTTAGAACTGAATAGCATTGCTTTCTTCTACTTCCTTTTGTAGTAAGAAGTCTTCCTTTCTTAGGAAGCAGTCCCTATCCACATCCTAGACTGAATGTAGCAAAGTATGCAACTACTCTTACTCTCAGAATCAGGTCTCAGAGAAAAAATGCTGCTTTGGCAGATTGGGGGATCCCCATAATGTCCTGTACTCTGTATTTACGAGGACACATTACATTTCTCTGCAGGGTAGCTTGTGTCCCACAGAGTGAACTCCTTTATCATAATGGCAAGTTTCTATTTTAAAAAAGAACACCTGAGATAGGTTGATTGCATCATGCTGTCATGATGTCTTTCCTGTTTCCTGTTGCCATTGCCATCTGTCAGGTCTTGCTCTACCCTTTACACAGAGAGGTCTGCCAGACTTGGGTGAATAAGTAGCTGAACTGCCTGCCAGGGAACACAGAAATGGCTAGGAGGCTGCAGAGGATAGTGGGGGCGAGGGAACAGAAGGCCAGGGATGTGCAGAAGGATCATGTCCACTGCCTGCAGGAAAGCTGGCAGTGGACACAGGGCCAGGTGGGGAGTGTGGAAGCAACTGATAGATTTACTCCATTCCTTCCACAGCTTTCAGTGCTCCTGTCTCCTGGGCTGCCAACCCATCCTGCCTACAAGCATGCTATGGGACCCACACCTGGCTGTTTCAATGTCCTGTTTTTCACTCTAAATTTTACCCCAGTTTTCTGAATCCTTATTAACATTTTCCAGTAGGAATGCCTATACTGGTTACCCACTTAAACAGAAGTTGAGAGGGAGAAACCAGCTCTGTGCTTGCTTTGTAAGAAGTACAAAGAATATGCCCTTTATTTTCCATCCAAGATTTTTTCCCCACCTCATTATACAAATGGACAGATAAAAAGCTTCTTTTTCGCTTAATCAGAGTTATATATCAGATACATACCTTACAAATCTCCCAGCACAAGCTTTTATTACAAGTTTTGATAGTACCTTTGAAAGCTGAAGCCTTAAAAAAATGCTGCCCCTACAGATCCTTTCAGGTGAAATACTATCACTGCCACACACAGCTGTGGCTTTTTTTCTTTTTTTTTTCTCCTCCACTGAGACACTCAGTGCTATCACTGCCGGCCTCACCAAACAGCCTGGCTGGAGGGTTAGCCTCATCTACCTGAAGCACACTGCCAGTGGAGGCTGCCTAACAGGACCTCTGAACCTGTGAATGAATACCCCAGTGCCACTGTCATGCCTAGGGCCTTGGTATTCAAGGAGCTGAGAATTACCAGCACCCTTCCCCACTGAAATGGCTGTCTTGTAGACTGACTCAGATTTCAGAGGTCTTCTACAGTGGTTTAAATGCAGCTAATTTATAGATGACTTCAGTCCCAATCTCTGAATGAAGCATTTGCATTGTAGAGTGCCATACATTACATACCCCTTGGCTAGAAAACAAAAATACATAGAAAACTGAAAACACAGTCCTGCTGAATAAAAGCTAAGTGTTTCAAAATTCTCTGAGTGATTCCAGGATCAAAACCTTTGAAATTCCTGTCCTAGAAAGAAAAAAATGCATAGTAATAATAAATAAATGCTGTATTTAGACTTACCCTTTCCATTTCTTTGAAATCATCATCTAGTTTTGTTCCTTCTGCCCCTCCTACTTTTTCACTCACTTTCTGCAATTAAAAAAAGAACAACAGAATCAGCAAAAACTGAAAAAATCTAGCTACAATATTTCCTTGTAGAAATGCTAGGTTTTTTTCTGTTAAGTAAAACTTATTACTCCTTCTGAAAAACTTGTTTCAAACACACTCTAAAGTTAAACATTTAGAAATAACATATTGCTCTTAAGCCTCAGAGACCCAGTCTTTGACCAAGGATAGAAGCCATACCTAAGCACAGAGCAATAAGAAGCTCCCAAGGCGTGGCTCTAGCCATCCAGAAGGCAAGAGGTACCCATGCCTGAGAACTTTCAGATATTGACTCAACCCGAAGTAGATCATCAGTAAAAATCAAGAATTTATATGTAAACTTGATAGAGAGAGAAACAGATAGAGAGATTGATTTAAAAAAACTCCTATATTCACACCATGAAAGAGCTTGAATATTATATTAAGTCATACATAAAATACCCAACTCACTTATCTAGATAGAAAGAAATAAAGGAAACTCTGTTAGTATGACTTTAGCAAATACTCTGAGTTTTTTATAAAATATTCAGTTTGAAAACTAATTGTAAAATTGAATTGTGCTGCTGTTTCATCTCCCTGATACAATGTAATACATTGAACTATGTTTCCCTTTACAGTCGGTAATATTGACAATAACAGACCTGAACAGTAACTGCCATACAGCACCGTTCAAAATGGATTTTAACAATTGCATTGTCAGTCACAAAGTCTTTTACTGCTCTAATCCCTCAACTAAATCAGGTGCATATTCTCCAGTGACTGCATTAATCTTTCACTGGGATGGTATTTGTCATAAGAAATTAATCACCATGTAAGTTATTAATTACTGATTTCAGTGAAGTGATTCCAGCAATAAACAAGAAAGAAAAGAAAAACTTCACTTTTCCCCTCTTGGTATTAACTACTGTAGTAAGTCCTCTATACTATTTTTTTAGTATAAAGAGGAGGAATACCCACAGTCACTCACATGCAATTAGTAAAATCCAGACATCTGTATGATTTTAAATTCACTTCAGTTCACTACAACAAAGCTTGAAGTGCATCATGGCCAAGCACTTACTAATGCAGGCTGTAATTATCTGTGCAATAGGAAATAGCTATCAGCTCTGTTTGTTTTCTGTCAGCATCTCACAAATTAGTAGCCAAAATGGTGCATTAATGAAACAACAATACTATGACAAAAACAAGGAACTGTATTTATGCCATCTTTTCTGTACAAAAGAGATGTGTGAAACCATACAGACAGCCTCTTATCAATAATCTGAATATGAATGAATTTGTGTGGTCTGTGTTACTAAACTTGTGCTCTACAGAGATAAGTGAAGTGCCACAAAAGAATTAAACACAGTACTGTTAGGAGTAGTGGATAAGGGATAGTTTCAGTGTTTTAAAAATTTTTATTAATTAGTTTCATGAATGAATCTTCTGCAAATGGATACCCTACTACAGATAATATGGCTAAATCTGCACAGAAGCTTCCTACTATAAAGATTTCACATCCCTGAAAATAACAGTATCCTAATATGCTAGCACTTAAATATTTAAAATAGATTTTTAATATTTGTAGTTCAACTCCAAGTCTACAAAGTACTCAAAAGGAATTAATCTCCCAGCCCTTTTTGGCTGTAGTTCTAAATTTCATAATTTTGAAATATTTTCATGGTTGATGAAGATTTGCAAAGACAGGTTTTTTCATCCCCACAGACGCCCTAAATGTCCTAATTCACATCTATAAACCATAGCAGTTGCTCCTTTCTTTCACATTCACCGCTACTCTAGCTGAGGAATGCATGACACTCTTAAAAGCACAGCCCAACATTTTTCTGGAGTGGTCACTGCATGGTCAAAAGGCAGGTCACCCCTCTCTTCTAAACTTGCTTTCAGTATTTGCTTACCTTGTCAATATTACGCTCACAGTTACCATCCAGAGTCACTCATTTAAGGTGGCTAAAGATACTATGTGCTAAGCAGAAAATTAATTTGTAAAGCTCTGTGACAAGTACTGTTACAAACGGGCGAGTCAAAGGAGAGAGAGAGATGAGCTGTTAAGTTTTCAGCCCTTCTTGGGCTGGGAGTCTCTTCTCTCAGGATAGTTACATCACAGGCCCCCAAGGAACTGTGTCCAACTCCATTATCCAGACAAACCTCTGGTTTGGAGAAGCACTGACAGACCTCAGGAAAAAAACAGCTGAACCAAAATCCCACTTAAAAATTTAAGTACTGTTTGGCTTTGATTTTTTTCCTTGAAGACGACAGTCACTCAAGCAGTCAGAGATGAGAACTCAAATTAAAAATTCAGATTTAAGGATAAAAAAAAATTAAACCCTCAACAGTTTTTGCCCCTTGGGGCAGAAGGGGATAATCTGTTCGAAAGAGGGAATCACACCCCCTTTTCAAGGCCAAAATCAAAAGTGGTCAGGTGGGACCTTTGGGCCTGAGAAAGACATTTGCAATACGGTCCACATCTATGCCACTGTAGTAGTATTGACTAAATTTAGAGATATTTTTCAGCCTGTTTACATTCATCCTCCAAATCAACTGTTAAAGCATTTCACTAATGCTACCACTCCGTCAATATCTAAGATTGTCAGACCTGATTATCATAGGTCATGAAGCCATGCCAGCTTCCATCAGATCAGGATCTGCTCTCGTGCCAAAGGTTTAAGAAGCTCTCAGGAACATCGTCAGCTAACAGCTACAGCTACCCAGAAACTGTAAGTCTCCCTGGCCACGTCATTTTAAGGTATCAACATTTTGGTTCTTGCTTTACAGCAGATTTAAAATTAGACTTTTTAAAGGAACAAGGGGATATCCTGAAAACATTTTTATGAATTAAGCATATACAGACTTCTTCTGCCCCTAATAATGTCACGTTTTACTGTTGGTATCTTCATACTTTATTTGACTGAAAACCGGTGCTATATAGTCCCTTCCAATTTTATAATGATACTATTTCCACCCAGGCAGAACGTGAATTTGACATCTGCTGGTCAGAATGGCTTCAGTATGAAAAAAAAAATTGGCATGACTCTTACACTTTTTTTTTTTTCCTGGCAGTTAATATTAAGAACACAGATTTTGTTAAATGTTGACAGGAGCTGGAACGTAAGCCACAGTAACAGGAATGAGGTTTGGTAGATGGATTTCATGTGAAACAACAAAAATTGTTAAGTCATAGTTATGAAGCCATTTGTTCCATTTTTCACATATTTGTGCAAATAACCTTTGTTTTCCTTTTTGGTGTATTGCTGTGTTATGATGCAGCATGCCAAAGGACAAAAGAATGCTTATGCAGTCACTATGAATATCTTGAAAATTCCAGTAATGTTTCATAGAATATAGTGATGATCACTTAATATCTCACGCAGCAGTCCTCTAAAGATGCATCTTTGATGCTGTCATCTCTCACTATTCACAAAATATTAATATAAATCAAACATGCACTAGACAGCTTTTCCAGGAAACTGCATTGTACCAGAGCTCTGAACAATTCACAGGTCAAAGAACCACTATCAGAAAATCCTGAAGAGTATGATATGAGGCTAACCAAACTTGAAAATGCAGTAAGACCTGCATTAAACTACACTCACAGTCACCTGAGTTTGCAGCTCGATCAATTTAATAACATACTAGTTTAGCAGCAAGTGTAGATAGCGGCTTTGTTTCTATAGAGGAGGAGAAAAACAGTTTTAAATAGTTTACCAGCACAATACACTGCCTTTCCACATGATGCAAACTGAATGCCCTGTTTGCAAAGCAGTCATACCACAGTAAGACTGAAAAGTAACAGTCTCCTTATTGCATGCACTCCTAACTCCAAATACACATCAATGGCATAATTTTTTATTCCTCAAAGGAAGGCTGTTGACAGCACAGTCCTACCAAATTGTCACACAATAGACAGGTTGGTAGAAAGAAAATTTTTATTAATATGAAAGCTATGGAAAAGATTAATGAATGGAGCTTACAAATTCACAATGGAGAAAGAAAATGCTCTCTGCAGTTCATGCTCATTAAATTCAAGTTATCCTACTGATTTTGCATTCCTGATTGCTCAGTATTTCTTCCACAGGTTTCTACAGTTCTTCCATGCTGTTTTTGCCATTTTGAGTTTTTTCTGTCACAATAAGGAAGCACAGTGACAGAATTATCTTCAGATTTGTTAAAAATTTTCTAATAGGCTCTAAAGTGCTGTAATGCTTTGGGAGCTTTTCACACACAAGGAAGAAGTACACATTTCAATGGGAAGAAGTCTGTTTATATATGGTGAAGGTTTTCCAACATTGCAGGCTTTTCCGGAGAAAACATTTGAAAAGGAACATATTTAAAAAAAAAAAAAAGGCTTCTACCCAACCTTTTTTTTTTTTTTTTAATTCTGTCACTCCACACACTAGAGTAAGAAAAAACCTGCCACTTGCAGGCTAATTTTTTGTGTCTGGCTGATCCTGCACTGTTTAGCATTTATGGTATCAGAATTTGCTACCACAGAAAACACGTGACATCTGCAATTTAGATTTATGATCATGACCCTGGTTCTTTGTAGATTATGAAACATCTCATGGCAAATCACATTCTCAGCAATAACAGCAATAGAGGAGCTCTTCTGCTTATTCAGATAAATTCGAATAGGAATTGTAAGAAAAACCCACCACAAAAGCATATGTAAATTAGATGCATTTTAAACTTCTTCTTTTTCAATTGGCATCAATATATAGAATAAAAGAAGGACTTTTCCAGATTAATATGGAGATAACTTATCTCAGAAACATTAAGAGGCTGTAGAAAACATTAGTGTTGATTCAGAGCACCTTATCATATACTGAAAATGATTTCAGCTGATTCTGGAAAAATTGAGTAGAGAAATCTCACTCAATTTTTCCAGAATAACCATCTAGATAAGGGTAGTCCTCATTTACAAGCCAAATGATCCAGTATCATTAGTTTTGGAAAGCTTCAGGAAACTCAACAAATGTAATAAATCTCACAAGAAGCCAGAAGTGGATGATAAGCCTTACATTCACACTGTAGTTATTTGCTAGTGAAATTGAGCAAACCCTACACTTCCACTAAACACAACAGATTTCACAAGGAAAGCTTATCACATTCAACATTGCATTTAAAATTATCTGAATTTTATTTTATTTTTCTTTTAAAAATGTAAACAACTTGTGCAAAATAGAGACTGTCAATAGAACACGAGAGTATAAAAAAGCCACCTCAGCAGTAAAATGAAAACAGGATCCAAATTTTACATACATTTAAGTTACAGTAATGTCCATTTACATTTCATTAGTAAATTTCTCTTCTTCAGCTGTAGAGCCACAAGGGAAGGCCACCATGCCAGCTGGAGCTCAGCACCAGAAAATCCCTCCCATACAGAACTGAGGAACATAGTGACACCACTGCTATCACAGAAGCTGTAACGGGTCGTGAAGACAGTGTGAAAGACAAAAGTAAAAAAACAAAAAAAACTAGAGATCTAAGAATCTCCAGAGAACTTAAATTTTTATGTCCTGTTTTCACTGAGACTCTGATCATGCCATTGAGACTTTGCTTTCTCCATGGCAAAATGAAGAAATGCACTCGCAAAGCACATGGGAAAATAGTTAGCATTAATTTGTACCTGCTACTGCTTGCCATCAGAAGCATATCTAGCAGAAATGTTCGTGATATATTTTAGGTAAGCATCTGCCAGACAAGCCTGAGATTATCTTTTCTTTTTCCCTTCTGCCAATCAGTAGATATATTTAATCAGGGAATAATATACTCTGTCTCCTGATGGCACTGAAATCACTTTCTTCCTGCTAGAAATCTTTGTTTGCTGGCCTGTTCTACCACAGCACCAAACTAGCCACAGGCTGGCTAGCTTTATTCACCCTTAAAAGTTCCCTTGACTCTGCTATTGGATTCAGAGTGTGAACAATAAACTGTGCTATTCAAAGACCAGGAAGTAAACTGAATTTTGGAAACTCAAGCAGGGAAGGCTATGACTGGATTCTAAAAGGCTTGCCTTCTTCTCTCATAAAGCATCGTCTAAACACCCTTTATATATATACACAATAGTCTGGCCTTGCTAGTCCTCACAGCTGCTAGTAGTAGGGCCCACAGCCTTGTTTACGAGTTCCACTAACAGTCTGAAGGCAGGTCAGAAAGCCAGGGAAATTGGCTATAGATGAGACATATGTAAGACACAAGAACTGTCAGTGTGAAAGACAGGCCATTGCTAAAGCCTGTCAAACCATGATGAAAGTCTTTGTGGGACAGGCTGTCCAGTAATGCCAGTGTGGAGCAAAAGCAAAATATCTCAGCAGAACTATTTCTCCTCAAGAAGGATACACAAACGTAAGGATCCCAACCACCATCATTGTTACGTGGTAAGAAACATGCATTGTGAAGCTGTCCCATGTTCTTACTCTATTCATTTAGGTTCAATCCCTTTTTTGATTTTTCATCTTTAGCCAGAGTATTCCAAGGGGAGGGACGAGCATGGCTGGAACAAACCTTTCTTCAATCTGATCTAGCCTTTTGCTTTCTACCTACTACCAAGGACCATACTGCAGAATTTCTGCAATTCCAGCAATGCAGGGGAAGTCATTCACATTCAGCGCTAGCGCACAATATGAAAGTATGCCGCAAGCTTCTGCACTGACAGAAGTTACTGCAGAGACTCTGCTGCAATGCTGCTGCATCACACTGTCCTCTGGTAAGTGAAATAAAACAGGCTGAGGGCAGGGAAGGAACTGCTCAGGAAGCGCTGGAGCAGTACTGCTCCGTGCTGTATCTCTGTAAGGGAAGTCCCTGTCTAAAGGCACCCACACCACGACAGATGAGGAAGGTACTACCCTATGGCTGACAAAAATTGAAATCAGTGTTATGCATTCCAGTGACAGAAGTGGGCTGATAGCAGAGACACTGCAATGCATCCATGATAACAGAATTAATTTCACATATTTAAATTTACTACTGAAGTCTCACCTGTTTACCAAATACACAATTAAGGAGGCTGGCTCTCTGCAGAGTTTAAGTTCAGCCAGAAAGCTGGTCACAACCCCAGCATCTCTGAAGTTTAGAGTGGCCTTGGGAGCTGACAAAGAGAAGCTGGCAGAAGCTCAAAAGCTGACAGAAAGCTGAAGACAGTCAGAACACTGTGTGCTTTTTTGAACACTCTCTGTCCCCAGAAGGACACCAGTATGAGAAAAGGAAGAAATTGGTATTAAAAAGGTGGCTGTGTTAGCAGGAAGACATGCCAATCTCTGCTTTTTTGCAGTACGGGAAAGGAGCAGAGAATCTATTCCTACATGATATCTCTACTTCCAATGACAACAGTACCATGATTTGGTCAGTCTCTATAGTGAACCCATGGGCAATAAAATGCTCACAAGTTTTTTACTTTCGTGCAAAGGGATCTGGATTCAGACCCCCATTTCTTACAAGTTCACTACATATCAGTAGTGGGAGCCCTGCCCTACACTGCACTGGCACAAAAAAAAGAAACCATCTGTGCTATATTTCTTAGAGTGCCAAAAAAACTTGGTAGCTGCCTGTTTCTTTGATGTAAGCAGCTCATTCCGCTGGGTGGCGATAAGGAAATTCTAAGAGAGTGGCAAAACTAGTCCAAAGCCACTAAAAATTTCTGGAGTTCTCAGGTTTCTTTCTTAGAAAGGTACACAGCACTGGCTTTCCCATCTGGAATGCTACCAGTGGCCAACTCCTGACCTATCATGCTCTATTATCATGTGTAAATAGGGTTTGTATTTGAAAGAGTGTACACCATAAAATGACATATCCACTCAAACTTCCATACCTCTCTCATGTCTCCAAAGCAATTTTTATGAGGCTTTCAAATGAAACTGCTTCCTCTAGGTAGACAGAATTACAGCTTTAAATTTTGTTGCTGTACTTTAGGGCAGATGAGTGGCACATGTACAATATGACAATATATAGAGTGGAAAATGAGAGAAAACCAACACAGACCAGATATCCATTAAGTTAACATCCTAATCCAGAGCATGTTTATGGATCATGATCCATCTTAGCTAAACTACACACATTAACACGTTTGCTTCATCTATGTAGCTTCTAAATTCAGCAAGAACAATGATCTCTACCATCCCACTGCTTCACTTGGCACATGCCTACCTTACTACAAAGCAGAGGCAATCTGGGCACAGGTGACAGGAAATTTAAATAATCCCATGGTTTCTCAAACTATGTCACCAGAGTGCTTGTCCTCACCTACTCCATTTCAGCACAAAACTCTGTTTTCTGCAGCAGTGGTTTAAGCTGCCAGCTGGGAGGCTGAGCTCATGCTCACTCTTCTTGAAGAATGTTTAGTCTTGGCTACTGATCCAGCAGACTTACATGTGCTAGACATCAACTTTGAAAAACACTGGAGTATTTCACAGACAGAGAAAAACAGTCATAGCAGGTAAAGAGTGCTAGGGCACAGCCTACAGCTTGCTAAGATCTCCACAATACAGCGTTCAAATATTCGACCAGCATTATGCAAGTAGTGATGCAACAATATTGATTGGTAAAGCAGACATGACTTTGTTAGGCAAATTAACAGCCCATTTTTCTAGAGCGTTAAAGCTTTGTAATTTTTCTCTCAATACAAGAATGAATTAAAGTCTGGCAAAAATAAATAGGGCATAACCTGGCAAAAGGAAAAGGAAAAGGAAAAGGAAAAGGAAAAGGAAAAGGAAAAGGAAAAGGAAAAAAGAAAAAGAGCAGGCAAAATGACAGCATGAGAAATTCACAGCAGCCAAATTTAGGGCATATTTTACATCTCTGCATAAGGTATATTAGTCTACATGCCTTCTGCTGGGTGAAAGTTAGCCTAGTCTTTAACATCGGGAAATGTGAGAATGCAGGAAACATTCAGAAGCTGCTAGAGGATAAGAGAACATGGCTTAAATATGATTCATCAATTTAGGAGCCATATAAACTGTGCTATTGTGAAATTGCTCCTGCTACATTTGGAAGAGAGTTTGTTAGAAACTCTCACTGAATTAATTGTTATCTATCTAAGAGAAGACATTAAAAGAAGTTTGTGAGGAAAAACCTGTCTGTAAGCTGTTGGTAGTACTGACGTACATTTTATTTCTGGTTTTCCTATTGCCACTACATCTAAAAGGCAGTCTACAGAGCACAGCAAAGTGCCAGTCCAAACTATTTTCTTATGTTCTTGGCAGGCAGTGTTGATAGCTTATTAACTACATATTTAACAAGCCAAACCCATCCAACACTTTCAGTTTGATAGCAGCACATTTAGAGATTGCTGAGCTCTGCTTTAAGCTTCAATTTTTTTTTTACATGAGCACTATTTAAATTAAACTGAATGCATTCCCATTAAACTGATGTCCTCTGTCTCAACTCACCATGTAAAAGCAATATATCCCATAGCACTGGCCTGTTCTTGGGGCTGGAGACCACTACAATATAACAGTAATGCTCTGTCAGCCACGGGGCATTTCTGGGGTGATCCCCTGATGGACTGAAATGGTGGTGTGCCTTTTTGTGGTTCTGGGATGTATGCAAGAGAAAAAGAAGAGAAGGGGCACTGAGTGAGTTAGGATTGGATGAAACATACCCAGATATAAGAAGAAAATGACTGGAGGCACCACTTAGCCTGACACTGTATTGTGCTATGAGCACACTACACAGAGCAGAGGCAGCTTTTCTTCTGCAGTTGCAGCAATGTCAGCAGAGGGATCCTATCAGAATCCCTGGCATGGAGGAAGAGCATACCCTTCCTACCAAAATGAAGCCATAACCACAGCCTTAGGGATTAATATCCAAATTTGAAGATTTTCATTTTCCTCCTTTCAACACTGTGTGTATCAGCTACCACTGATAAAGGTAATTTTAAAATGTAAGGAAACAAAACCTGCATAAATAAACAAAAGACCCACCAGAAGCACCTCTGACATCCATGCAGCTACACAAAAATATCTGCATTAAGCAAAAGCAGAGCTGAGTCTGCTGCTCTCTGATAGGCACTGCTCTCTAAGAGGTACCAAATGAATGAGAAAGATGACCATAAAATCGCCCTGAAAATAAATTTTACAGTAGCATTGATCTCACTGACTGGTTCATGACTACTGCCACATCTGATCACAATGCAACAAACAAACTCTGCCTTAGTTGCAGAAATGAGTCTTTGGTTCTAGCTCGTATTCAAGATATCAGTGCTCTAAGAAGGCTTCTGTGACAAAGGAAAATTAGAACCTTTCAGTAAGTTTTTAACTAACTTACAAAGCAGAGTCCTACTACTAGAAGGGACATACAGATTTTTGAGAGTTAAAATGAAAAAGGCATTTTTGCTAATGTTAGTTCACAATTTGTTTGATGGAATCCTGGTGAAAATGTGATTAAAAAAAAATAACAGAATTTAAAAAAAACCAAACAACAGAGGACACAGGTCTTTGCCCAAAGGATGTGTGGCCAGCTCAAAGCTTGTAAAAATTTACACCATTGAGTATCTCAAGATATTTGCAGTCCTCTACAATCAGTCTTTCAGGCTTACATAGCATTCAAACCTCTGAGCCATTGCAGATCTAATTATATACATACCTGAAGTTTCACAGAAAAGAGGAATGTTTCTCTTCATGTACAAATTCAGTTGCTGCCTTCTGCCTGTAATTTTAACAGTTTATGAGAATAAACTATGCCAGTTTATGAAGTCTTCGAGACCTGGCTGTGCAAGCTCACTAAAAAATGAGGATTTTGAATTTTAAAAACTGATTTGGAACATGCAAATGTGGAACTGCTTACATTTCTTAATGTTTACAAAAATATGAAAAGTGACAAGAGATCCTTTTCGAAATTGCCTTTAACAGTTAATGCATTTTTATGGCCAGTCCCTGCTCTCAGTGTCTGGAAGTCCACCACTGACAATGAAAGTGTTTTTAAACTCCATAACTGAAGCGTTCGTAAACTCCATTAGCACATGCAGAAAACAAAACAAGCAAAGTAGATTCTAATGTGCACATGCACATGTAAATAGGCTACTTTCAGAGATGAGAGAAAATAAGTCTGAAAAATACTGAAGTCTTCACAAAAATCACGCTAAGATTTTATAAATGCTGCCATTTCATCCTTCTTATACCACACCAGAAGCATGTTCCTCTGGAAAATGAGCAATCACCTTTCAGACAGTGCACACTGAATAAAACCATACCTACATAAGGGAACAATATTCTCAGCTAGGAGTGCAGAAATGTAGACATGGGAATATACTGTTTGATGCTAAAGCCCCACCTGATTCTTTCAGCATTTAATGCAGATGAAGAGCTATCCTAAGAGTCTTTCTTCTTAGAAAGACAGCTGCATACATGTCCAGTTACACAGCAATAGTTTATTTAGATTAGTTTATTTAGTTTATTTCATCTCATTTAGAAAGACCATGTCTGTCTTTGAGAGACTCGGAAAGGCCCATGCTCACAGACTCTGCCTGCCTCCACATCTACAGGCACCTCACTGACACCTATTTTCTCCATTTTGTAGTATACAGCTGACATAAGACATGTCATACAGTCCTTGCCACATGCACAGAGAAAAGACTTTACAGCTTCTGTAAAACATGTGGAGGTTACTACCTGCTACCTGCAAAAGAGTACTACCTGGCAGGAGAAGAGAGGGTGTGAGAAAAAAGCAAGGAAACCAGAGCATAATGGAGACAGGCCCTTCAGTGTGTGTAACACATCTAACACACATGAATCAGCTTCCATTTTACAACACAAGTTATTCTAACAGATGCTCTATGCTGCCCTATAGCTGGAAGATTCACTTCTTCTTTCATCTGTTTTCTTAAAAACATGTACATTGTGTTGCCAAGCACTGATCTGCTTTATTCAAGGCTCTATCCCAGAGGTATTACGTTTCAGCAAAAAGAATATTTGTACTTTACAGAATAAGATGAAAGGGACATGCAAAATAAAGCTCTTAAATGCATAGGATTCTCCTTCTATTTGAAATAAATTAATGAGAAATGTTTTAGAAGACAACCATCTTACACTACAGTGGAAAGTAGAACTTTTTCTTCTCTCTGTCCTCCCCATGTTTTCCATAGTGGCAAGTATTAAAATATTTCATGAATTTTAGGATAAAAACACATTACAGTCTGCCTAGGATATTAAAGCCTGTATGATCCTTTATGTTAATCTGCTAATTAAATAGAGAATATTTATGTTCAATATGAAATTTACCACACATTATTCTGTGGTGATGTAAAAGCAAAAAGTAGCAAAAATGCAAACCAGATGAGGTTTTCAAATGTCAGAATTTAAACATAACAACCACAAATAAAAATATAGCAGTGGTCTCTTAATGTAATTAATGAATGAGACTAATCAGCCTAATTATCAATGTGTTCAGAGCTACTGTCCATTTTGCAGACAATTAACATGTTCATTTCACCCAAACAGTCTCATCTTGCGGAGGTGAGGGGAAGAATAAGTTGGACTGTATTCTTACACAGCCTTGAGACATGTAGTTGGCTTTAAAAGAAACACAGAGATCGAAAGGCCACTGCTTTATTGGTTTACTCTGCCTTGGAAGTTGCTTAGCAGTATACACAATCTGAAGTAAAAAGTAATTCCTGAGAAGTCCTAAACGTTTTACACTGTTGTTTCTTGCTTTAAAATACTACATTCAAATTAGTTTCTGAAAGAAACATGCAAGCAAAAATTATATCCAAAGATGGTCAGCTTTGAACATATTAATATGCTTGGTTGGTCTTGAACTGCCTTAATGCACCTTCTGTCTAGAGAAAATCCTAGACCAGACTGCACAAACCATTCAGTGAGAGGCAGAACCCCTTGCATTTTCTACGGTACCACCTGATGGCTGTTGAGTCTACAAGGAGCACAGTCTTTGCACTGTAATCGGCTTGTGATGGTGTCTCAAGTACACATAATTTAAAAAATATTTTAAACTCATTTATCCTCACAGTCTTCAGAAAACCAGTAAACAAGGAAACCCTGTATTACAGCTGAAAATGTACCCCTACAGATATCTTAAGACACCACTTCTTCTCACGTGTGGGTGGGTGCCACTGTGTTTGGAACGTTTTTACAGTGAGGTACTCACTGAATGAGCGTAACTTAAGCCAAGTCCTGCAAGCACCTGCAACCAGATTTCAGCACGTACACATTCTTCCCTACAACACATCAGTAGAAGGATGGATTAATGAGGATCCCAGTCACCACTGCATCTTGGAGTTAGAATATTTGCAAAGTACAAATTTTCTCAGCAGAAAGTTAGCAATACTTGCTTCTTAGGAAACATGCTGTAGTTGCCAGAACTAACCTTTTACCACTGACATCAAAAGAAAAATTTTCACTGACTTCACAAAAGGAAAGCAGCAGAAGTGATGCAGTGTTGAACATCTGACCTGCTTAGTGGATGGGGGAAGAAGGGCTGTGGACGTTGTCTACCTGGACTTTAGTAAAGCCGTTGACACATTTCACACAACATTCTCTGGGAAAAACCAGATGGGTGCATTTTTCACTGTGTGAAAAACTGGCTGGATGGCTGGGCCCGGACAATGGTGGCAAAGGGAGTTAAATCCAGGTGGCGGCTGGTCACCAGTGGGTATTCCTCAGGGCTCTGAGGCCATTAGTATCTTAATGACAGATGAGGGGATTGAATTCACCCTCAGTGAGTACGCTGCACCAAGTGGAGCAGAAGTGTTGATTTGCTGGAGGGCAGGGAGGCTCTGCAGAGGGATCTGGAACAGCTGGATTGATGGGCCAAGGCTGAGTGGATGCAGTTCAAAAAGGCCAAGTGCCAGGTCCCACCCTTTGGTTACAACAATCCCAGGCAGCACCACCGGCTGGGGGTAGAGTAATACAGGCATTACAATACATATCAGTACAGATGAATGGGGTTTTTTTAAATAATAAAAAATACATAAATAGTATATGTAATATATATGTAAACGTAGACATTTAAGTGCTAGTATTCTCTCTTTCACTGTTCGCTAATGGCAATTCAAAATTAAGCATTTTAGTGGTTGAAAACTATCTAGAAATGAAACTAGGAAGTACAGAGACAGATAAATCATACTGGATTTTCCAATATCTCATTTTTCATACTCCATTTATGCTGAATATGTCACTCACTTTGAGGTTGTGTAGACTGGCGGACAATAAATAAACTACATTGTGAATATGGATGAACTGTGAATAACATTTTCCATGTGACCCAATTCTTTAGCTACTCTGTGACTGGTAAAATACAGAAAAATAAACCACTTTTATATCTTCTTAAAATATGCAGGAGTTGTGATGGATTTACAAATCTGTCAAGTTGTGCCTCCTGATTATGGTCCAAGAATCTCAAATCCAGACACTCTATGCCAACATAAACATGGACAAATGCTAAACAAGAGGTAAAAAAAGAGATTCTTGACACACAAGTTTAGCAGCATTTTTCAAAAGCTAAAAGAACATCACATAAAATGACACTGTGAAAATTAGCTTGTTAGACATGATCTGACAAACTAGGGCAAAAAACTGTATGGATACATGGACTGTTGGTGCTCCCAAGACTTAATTTTCACTTCTTACTCTTCAACCCTTTTTCTACTATGAATACGTGGACCATGATCCATTGAACCCTGCTTGTATTAGAAGTTTCAAAAGAGACATATGGGAAAGCAAGCTGTGCCTGTTGCAGTGGTGGGCAAACATGAGCTTGGAGAAGATTTCCTTCCAGCACCACAGAAATGTACAACTGGTTCTGCCCTGGTGAAAGGGGACAGCGGCATGTATGCGTGCGGAGGGTGGGGTGGAATTAGGATCTCCTTTTAAAGACGTCAAAAAATGGTAAAAATGCACAGCCCAAAGTCTTTTTTCTAATGGAATTAAAACTAGCCCCAGCTATACACTATCTCCTGTACTTCACAAACTTGAGGCAGCGTCTAGTTGTGGAGATGTCAGAAAAATCATTACAAGCTCTTGTCCTGGTGGCCACCCAACCATTTGCTTTTATTTCTGATCACTATATACCACAGCAGAATCTGTTCATGCACTAGTTCTGCCACAAGCTACCCTGACTTATTTTTTTACAGTTTCAGCAGCAGTACAACCTTTGCTGAGATAACCTGGTAGTGCACTCCACTCTCATGACTGATGACCCATTTTATTTAGTGGAAAGTGGGGGGATGAAAAGGCTTTTCTGCTCAACAGTTTATATTTCATTTTCAAGCTTATCTTACCACAGCACAGCCATTCTGAGGGATAATGCTACTTTAAATTACTGAGGAAATTGAAGAAAGAATTACTGTGCTTAATGGAAAAGAGCATGTAATTTGCTCTTACAACAAACATTTTACTTATCTTTAGGAGTAACTGATAAGTTTCTAATTCTTATTTGCTGTATAAAGTTGTTTTGTGAAGTTGGGCTTTTTCCAATACACTTTTTCTTAACGTACAATGTTGCTGCTGTCAAGCAGAGCAAAATGAACAGTGAGAATTGCAAATGAGTGCTCCCTTCTCTTATACTGTGGGAGTGTCAGGGAAAAAAAGGCAAAAAACCTCTAAGTTTTAAGTATGAAAAATCCCCCTAAAATAAAGACATTATGCCCTGAAATAGCTTTATCAATAACAAATTTAACAATCATCATAAAATTTGAAAAATCAACACAAAACAATATCAAGTTACAATTTTGTTATCCTGACACAGGAAAAAATCCTAGTTAAAATTCTGAGAAATTTTACCTCTAAATACTGCAGGATTGTGACCAGATGTATTAACCTACAAACTGACAGAGCTAGCCATTTCTTGAAACGAGGCTGCTAATTTTTCTACGTCACTGTTCTTTGTGTGAAGAGTAGTACCTACTTCCCCAACTTTTCTCTCTTTTGTATCCTGGAGCTGTAAGTCTGCCTGGGGGGCACTGGGACTATTTTTATACACAGTATATACATCATCATGCCACTTCAATCTGGCAGGACTGTATGCTTGCCATTGCTGAGGCACTAGTGCTTAGGAGACGTACACCTCAATTTTGACATACAGAATGCAGCAAAAGGATACATCTAAAAACCTCTCATGTTCCTCATGAAGCTGTAAAACCTCCTGCAAGCTGCAGACAAAAGCAATAAAACTGAAGCTTTTAGGACACTGGCCATCTCGTGTGATACAATCAAGGAGATGACTGATCTGAGCACTGTTCAAACAGGTCAAATGACACAGCATGATGATGTTTTGTTCTTCCCTGCATCTCTTCTATGTAATAGCTTCTGATTCAGATGCCCTTTGTAAAGACAGTTAGGAGCCCACAAGATCAGCACCATTAATAACTGCAGAAAGACTTTTGTTAGTTCAGGGCAGCATCTGAACAACACCTATAAATAGTAACTGCCAGTACACTATAGAGTAGATTTAGGTTTGTTTAAGAATTTCTCAAACAGTTTGAATTAAAATTTTGAATCAAATGAAGGAAAGAAGGAGCTCAAATGGAGGAGGTCCAAAATAAACTATTAAGATTAAGTAGTGCATAGGAGAAATTTGCGTGGACAGTATATATTCAAGTAGGTAGCTCCCAGCTTTTTCCACAAAATTTCTCTGCTACCTCAGAATACTAAAAATCTATTAATCTATAGCTCTTGATGAGTTAAATGACCAACCATTCCTACCCAGGTAAAGGCATTTTGGCTGTCATTACAGACTTTGCTGCTGCTAAGACACAGCAAATCTTACTTTCTTTTGTATGTAACCAAAAGCTATAAACTATGTATTTTGATTGTACTGAAATGTTAAAATTACTGCATGATAGCCTGCTTACCTAATTAAAGGTTTTACTTTTAGAAAGAATAAAGTAATAATGGTAATTTTGTATTAAATCTGTCAGTCTTCTCAATGGAGAAAATGGTAATAAGGGTTTTCAGACAAGTCTTGCTATCTTTGTGGATATTTGAGACAATTGCATCCGTGCAGTGCGAAGGATTGCTGGATTTTATCCTAGGCAGTATTTGTAAAAATTTTTAATGACTAAGTCAGTTAGTGAAATTTTTGTGTCTAGACATCCCACTCCCATGCTTTCTTTTCAATTCTATATTCCTAGTTACCCCACGGAAATACCTTCACCAACAGAGGCAACAAAGTTTGATGATGTTAAGGGTGTTGACAAAGCTGCGAAATTGAAATTAGTATCAAACATACCCTGTTTGACACCACTGAGGCACATGTGAATGTCTGTACTGCATCAGCAGCCCCTAGACAAATACACCCAGCTGCCTCTGGGAAAGCTGGCTCATCAATAAGAGCCAGGGTATGATAGATGTGATCACACAGAAGGCAGTACAGGAAGGCAGAGGAGTGCAGCGAGGCTGGCATGCCTTGAAAGGCAGCCACCTCTGAGCACAAGTAGGGTCTCCATATTGAGAACAGGCAAACACATCAGGTGTTTGGCTTGGCTAAGCAGGCACTGGCAGCTGAGCTTCCATGCTTTGGAAATGGCAACATGAGAGGTTGCAAAGAAGGAATGTAGGAATCTTGACTGCATATACAGGGACAGCACTGGAAATCTTCAGAGCTCAGCTGAAGCCAGAACTAGCAAAGAACACCAAGAAATGCAGGAAAAGCTTCTTTCATTGTATTAGAATAAAGAGACAAATGGAGACTCCTTGCTGAACAGGGTGGTAACAACTGTAAAGGGTGTGGATAAGGCCAGAATGCCTAGCATTCCTAATCTTGGTACTGATACTTTTTGAGATTATCCCAGTAATTAGTCAGAGATTCTACTGTCTGCATGATCAAACAGACGAACGAAAAAATGGTTCCATCAGTCTCACAGGCTAATGGTTCATACTCTGCCTATAGGCTGACAACAACTGGACGTGATCAAGGGTCTGTCCTGGAATCTCACCATCTGTTCACCACCTTTTTATCAAGTTAAATACTTAGAGAAGAAGAAATTTTAAGAAAGCAGTGAATAACTAAGCCCCAGCTGCAATGCAGAGCTACAAAAGCATCACCTCAAAATGCATGCAGAAAAAGAAATCTCCTGGTTTCAAGGCTGACAATCACTAAGCACCATAGGTTAATATAAAATTCCAGAAAAACAGTACATTTTTACTGATTTACAAACTGAGAGTGCAACAAAAAAGGGAGTTCTAGGATCCAAAATTATGGGCATTGAAAAATCCTGAAAACAACCACCTTTTTAACAATTGCACTCCTAATACTGATGCCTGTTGTAAACCCTAGGAGATAAGACAGGTCCCTCAAATGAGTGAAGAGTGAACTTTTTCATGGTTTTTCTTAAAAGAGCACTAATTATTTTAAGAAATGGTGAAGTCTTGCCCAGAAAGCTCCCTAAGTCATGCAAACACTCTTATTCAAGAAAAGCAGGGGACATGTGCTTTATTTTCAAAGTCTGCATGTAACCAATTTACATTATAAAAAACCAAAACAACAACAAACCACTCCTTTATAGATGTAAGTTAGATCTAAGTTAGGATTGCAAAGACAGGAGACAGTATTCATCATATAGAGATTTTTACCATGTATTTAATAACCATTACTGCACAGAACTCTGCATAAAGTTTAATTGCAACAACTCAGAAGTAAAATGTGCCATCATTCAAAATTTGTTTCACTTCTTACACCTGTACAATTTTACGCTTTATAAATACTACTCTCTCAGAGAATAAATGTACTACTGATATAGAGGCTTAGATCCACCATCCACACCACAACTGGGTTTTGTTTCTCTGCAAGCATTCTCAATGGCAGCTGAAGAGCAGAAAAGTTGCAGGTATGCTGTCAGCTATACATCCATTTTGACATAGCTTTCCCACCAATATTTGGATGTGAGGTATCATAATCCAGTCTTATATAAACTTATACAAATGCTCTCACTTCCCACACATTTCTTACTAGCTAGTCCAATTTATTATCAGGTCAGCCTCAGCTGTTGTAGTTTTGTTTGGGAAGATGTCAGATAAGCCATGAGTCATAAGAGAGATATTATACAATGCTGTGAAAAAAAACCCCAACAAAACAGGATTAAGGGGAAAAAAAGAACAAAAATGCTCAATCTCTGTGGATGACTTTTGAAGCATCTTGGAACACTCCCAGACCTAATACAAAATGGATCCTGAAATAGTTTTTGTGCACAAACTTTTCCACTGCTGAAATAATTGTTTTCTGACTTTTTCTTACTCCAAGCAGGAGGTACAGGGTGTTTTTGAAAGGTATCTTTGTAGAAGATGCAAGGTAGCAGGTACTGTAAGAATACTTGACATTCAGCTCCATAAAGTTTCAGCTATAGCAGCTCCCTTAGCTGTCCATACTGTACCACTAGCCTATGGTAAAATAATAGATCAATGTCCAGTGCTTGTGGAACTCTAGTCTTCCCCTTGAGTTTCCTCTGCAGTTTTTTTACTGTCTACACATAACTGTTCTATTTTCAGCCATTCCACGTGCTTACATTTACTTCCTTGGAATCCCAGCTGCCCTGTACTGCAGACATTTCTCTCCCACCCTCTCAGAGGTCTTTCTCACTAAAACAAACGGGTTAAAAAAAATTCTCATCTGCCACTGATCCCACCTACTGAAATATTTTACTAATTACACTTCTGGTGAACAATCCATGTACAGCAGAAATCACCCTAGAAAAAGAGAAATCACAAACACTGAAGCTCCAAATATGCAATTTGCTGCTCTTATGACACAGAAGGAAATGCACTGAAATCCTCAGACTGGCTGTGCAGTTTGATCATACTTACACATTGTTTACACCAAATAGAGAGTTGCAAAGACGTGGCAGGATGATGTTTATCAAATCAGAGCTTAATATAAAGAAGTTTCATAGAGAAAGAATAATAAATTAACATAAAAACATACATATTAATTGTATATCTGAAACTTTTACATGTACAGTAGGCATCAAACATGCTGTAACCAGCAACCTTAGTTAGCAAGACTACATCACTCTAGTTGTCTGCTTTACACATGAAACATGTGCACAGAGAAAATTCAGGAAACCTACTGCAAGATGACATTGAAATATTCTAATACCTGTGTCAAATCTCAGCCAAAGCTGCATTCATTGCTTTGGCACATTATTTCACCTGTGGATATTAGTTTTTCAGTTCCAATCAAGTCCAAAGGCAGGGATGCCTTCCACTAGACCAAGTTTCTCAAAACCTGATCCAATCTGGCCCTGCAGGCTTCTAGGGATGGGGCATGTACAACTTCTGTGGGAAATCTGTGCCAGTGTCTCATCACCCTCACAGTAAAAGATCCCTTCCTAATATCTAATCTAAACTTACTCTCAGTTTGAAGCCATTTCCTCTTGTCCTGTCACTACATGGTCTTGTAAAGAGTCTCTCTCCATATTTCTTGCAGCTCCCTTCAGGTACTGGAAGGCCACAATTAGGTCACTCCAAAGCATTCTCTTCCCCAAGGCTGTTCAATCCCAGTTCTCTCAGACTTTCCTCACAGGAGAGGTGCTCCATCCCTCCGATCAACTTGGTGGCAGTCCTTCAACTGGTCAATATCCTTCCTGTGCTGGGGACCCCAGAGCTGGGCACAGCAATCCAGGTGGGGTCTTGCCCTAGGAGAAGCCATGCTCGATGTCTCAAATCACCTCCTGTTCCTCCCTGTGTCTTAGCACAGCTTTTAAGTGGATCTGTTCCATGATCTTCACAAGCACAGAGGGGAAGGTGCCAGGCTCTCATTTCTACCGTTTTTGAAGATGGGTAAAATCTTTCACTTTC
The DNA here is from genome assembly GCA_013399945.1 of Ploceus nigricollis. Classification (NCBI taxonomy): domain Eukaryota; kingdom Metazoa; phylum Chordata; class Aves; order Passeriformes; family Ploceidae; genus Ploceus; species Ploceus nigricollis. The sequence continues at coordinate 309,730 of VXBC01007503.1, forward strand.
CAGTCCCCTAAGATTTTGCCTGACTGCCACAACTTATCAAATATAAGGGAGAGCAGCTTGGCAACTTCATGAGTGAATTTCCCCAGGACTCTGGGATGTAGCTCATCAAGTACCACAGACTTATGTATACTCAGGTTCCTCAGGTGATCATGAACCTGATATTTACTTACAGCTGGGAGTACTTAGACTGCCCAGTCCCATCCTGCTCTCCATTCCCTTGAGAGCTGTGGGAAGACAGGTTGCCATTGAAGACTGAGGCAAAAAAAATTTTGAGTATCTCAGCCTTCTCCTTATCCATAGCTACCAGTTTTCCAGCACTGTTTATGAGGGAGAGGGTCACCTTCTTTGACCTTCCTTTTTTCCTTCCTTCTTTATGTCCCTTGCCAATATCAGGTCAGCATTGCCTTGGCCTTCCTCACCCCATCCCTACACAACTGAACCTAGGGATCGCTACATCCTTCCCAGGTCCTTGTTTTCACTGTCTGCATTTGCTTCTCTTCCTTTAGTTTGACCAGAAGTTCCCTACTCAGCTATGCCAGTCTCTTGCCTTCTTTGCCTGAATTCTTGCTCCTAGGGATTGCCAGCTCTTGTGCTCTGTGGAAGACTTCCTTAAAGATCTCCAGGCTCTGTTCTGCTCTCTTCTCCCTGAAGACAGTTTTCCAGGGGATCCTATTGACTATCTTCATAGAAAGCTAAATTCTGCTTTCCTTAAGTTCAGGGCCTAACTTTATTTCTTACCTGATTCACATTCTTCAGGACTGTAGTATCCGACTCCTCCCCCTTTACAGGGGCACCATTACCAGGAATCCCTGTTACAGTCAGTTCCTCAAAATAACTCTGTATTCATTGAACTTTAAATTGCATAATAAGGATGTACAGTCTGTAATGGCTGTTGTCAATTTTGCCAGTTACTATTAGCAACAGGGAGACCTTGTAAGTATTCTTTGATATTCAAGATGATGATACAGAAGATCTTATTTTCTTGGACAGTATCACCATTATGTGAAGCTCTAAATTCATTATTTTAAAGACAGAGATCATACTTTGCTATTGTCTGATGTAGATATTAGAGACATGTTAAAAGACTTTATGTCTGAAGACTGTTCAGGAGGAACTATGCTCCAGCTTTGTTTTGCAAGATGCTGTGTTCACACCTGGGCAAACCTAATCCTTCACTTAAAAATTTGTAGATATATCTCTGTACACAGTTTAGCTTCAACTACAGCAGCTATAAAAACTTTGGTGGAGCTATGACTCAGAGAACATTAGCTTTGAGCCTTTTTTCATAATCAGGACACAGCTCTTTCCTCATCACAGATGGTGGTGGGTAATCTAACTCTTGGATTTGCCACTGATTCATCTGAAGTTCACCACACTGTTATCATCTAACACTACTAAACATGCAGGTTTTTTTGAACTTTGTAAGCCCCACGTACAGGCTTTTCAGAGAGTAGCTATAAAATAAAATTAAAAACAGGAGTAGATGCTTAAATGTCACTTTGTAACAGACAATTAAAGACATATACAGCATCTCAAACTAGGTTCAAGGACAGTTCTATAACACTTTTCAAACCTATAATGTCATTATACAAATCTTGAACTGTAAGTAAAGTCACCAATAACATTGTTTCTAAGAAACACAAGCTAAAATTTTACTTTTTCTTACTTATGAAATAAAAGATAGATTTACTGGGAAGTACAAGCAAAAAATATTGAACAGAACTGTAAAGGCAATAAAAACAGCATCCAAAAATACACATAAAAAAAAAAAGCATCTAGTATCAAACAAGTGATGAAAATTAGAACAATCAAAACAAAAAATTAAATCAGTGTAGAAACAGAAAACTGAAGAGAAATTTCTGGATGTAAGAATAAAACAATTGACATGAAACAAAAGAATGTCAGTGCATGCAGAGATTTTTCAGCTGTACAAATCTAAAATGAAAAAGAATAGCTGAAACTGCAATGTAAGCATGGAGCTGTGCTGCTTCTGTTCACCAGCATGAAAAATACCAGTCCAGGTGGTTTGAACACAAAGAAAAAAGGTCCCAGAGAGTGTAGAAAATGACAGCTGGTGTTTTTTAGATATGGAGGCAATACAAGCAAGATCTCTCCTAGATTAAGAGATTGTGCACAATTATCTAGACTCTGTGATTTACATTTCAGGTGAACTGGACAGGTTCCAGAATTTTAAGTATTTTAAGTATTTTCATACTTAAGAATTTTAAGTATTTTCATTTCAAAGAGAATTTTTTTTGGGTGGATTGTACCTCTCTTTATAAATTGAAGGTCTATACTCCAACTCACAATTCAGTAAGAAGCTAAATCCACCTTTGTATTAGGCATCAAAATGCCTTGGGTAGTGAGGACAGACTGAAATTCAGCTAGAGAAAGACAGCAGCAGCTCCAAGCAGCCTGACCTGAGACCTGTAGCACCACGGCCCTGACCCAGTCACACCTGCCTACAGAAAGACGCAGCGCCTGCAGGAGTTAACACAGCACATTCAAAAGTATGAGAGAGCCACTCCAGTTTTCATTTGTGACTGAGCTAAGGTTTCCAGAGAGGCACCAGTGGAATTAAAATAATTCTATTAAGAAGAAAATAAAAGGGAAAGGTATGTGTTGACAGAGAGTCAGGAATAAGGGGCTTTATTATTTAAAAAATCCCTAGGTCTCTAGGCTCAGAATCTACCAACCACAGAGATCAGGATCTTTTTGTGCTATTACTGTAGTCACATACAACAGAGTACATGTTGGACAAATGGCAATTATTTAATTCTTTTAACTTGGATTTAAAAGGAATAAATACTGTATTAAAATGCTTTATAATGCTCTTAACGGAACTCTTACCCTCTCTTAGTAGCCACTTAAACCTAATTGCAAATTACTATTTTTCCTCAATCTCACACTAACTCACACCAAGGATTATATCCCAAGCAAATATTCAATATCCTGAAATGATTCAACTTTGTTTCTGCTTCAGATTAACGTCTATGTACACTGGCTGGCTGAATAACAGCAAGAAAAGGTGTTTGTCACAACAATGTCTTTCTGCAGTACTAATGTTAGGACTTTTGCATAGAGAAGTTACCAAAGTAATTCCTGTAGCTGCACTGGATGTACAACCAAATAAACCACTACATACAACATTTTTCCTTTTGAGTATGAAATGAAATTTATCTAGCTCTTTTCCACAATATAAATATTTTGTTGTGTTTCTTCTCATGGTGGAAGACATCTTTCTGGCAATAAAAACAATTTTTCAAGACCATGAACTGGAAGGGTATTTCAACATCTGCAGTCTCACCTTCATCTAAGCACTTGACAATGGTTTTAGCAACGCATTTTAACTGATTTCAGAGACTTCCCACAAGAGGAGTAGTTATGCATGCAGTGGATGGAAAGTCTTCAGGTCAAAGAAACAAGTGTCATCTTTTGAAAGACATAGACTGGAACAAACTAAATTGTGCAAGAGTTGTCCAAACAAAGGATTTCTCCACTGTCAGTTGAAACCACAAGGGGAATGTCCCCCAGTTAGTTAGTGAAGTGAGGTATTTTTTTCTTTAAATCATCTTAGATTTTGCACTAAATATAATGATCCAGCATTTCCCCTCTGATGGTATTTATTTGATATTTTTATCAGTGTACTTTGCAGTAGGTTAGAAGGGTTCCTGAGCCTGTCATTATTTCTCTGATCTTTTCCTTATCCTTGGTGGGTTTTTGTATTTATTGTGATGAGCAGTTAACTAGCAGGCTAACATATACCAGTTCAACAGCTGCTCACTAGAGTATGTTTCCTCACAAATAAAGCACAGCACACAGCTTGCACGTAGAACTGAAAAAATGCCAACCCAGTGTTATTACACCATAAAACCTTCCCCAAATTTCTCTCCATTACATACTTACATACTTGAAACCTCACAACTCTCCTATAGTTTCTGGAGTATTTTCAATCCCAGAGTATGCTAGCAAGAAACTTTAGATCATACCAATGTCCCAAAACAACTGTCTGCTAACCCATTAAATAACTCCAAAGCACCACCTATACAACTGGCCTTATCATCACTTGTCCTGCAGAAAGCACCTGCAAACTCTGATTCAGTTTGCAAACCCATAGGGTTTCGGTTGAGAAAATAAACGTTGTGGTTCCACTTTGCTACACTGATACAAAAAATTGAGAGGAAAGTGCAGGCCACAAAAAACGCTCCCTTCACCTACTGACAGGTAAAAAGGTAACTTTGTAACAAAATGAAGCAGCGCCTCCACATACCACATCGACCAACACCAGTTTTCCAGTACTAGCACTCTGTTCCAATTCTGAAGTGTCTAATGGCATTTTTTTCTCAAAGCTGAATAGCTTCAGTGTCATTTATAAATTTAAACGTTAAAACTTGTTTATGTATTTTGGCAACTAAATATACAGTTGGATTAATTTTCCTAAATCATATTAGCTTTAATGAGAATTAATTGTCCATTTGTTCAAGCAAGTCTACCAAATGCTGGCTCTCTGACTAATTAACTCAGCAAGGGTCAGTTCTAGCAACAGGTAAAAACGTAAGGAGGTCTATGTGAAAAAATGCAAAAGTGAACAATTTTGAATTCTGCAGTGTAATTTTGAATTCTGCAGTGTAAACAAAAGATTAGAATATGCTTCTGGCTAATACCAATCAGTTTGCATAGCAGACAAACCTTGGATCTATATACAATATTGCTGAATAAAAAAACCACAAAAGTCAAGTCATTAGCAAGAGATTTCAATTTATGAAACTGGCCCAGAGGGAACATAACTTTAAAAACAGTGCCCTTGTTTTGTAAATTTTGAATCAGGTTATTGATATAATTGTACATTAATATATCATGCAAAACAAATTCATGCCACAAACAGCCATGAAATTACACTACACTACCTCATTCTATTTCTAACAAAGCCCAGACAAAACCCTGCACCAAATATTTTTGATACAGTAGAACATACAATTACAGAGATATTATTAAACAAAATGCATTAGAAAATCCACTTTGTTATTATTTAATTGAAAATTTATATAAATCGTCAGAGAAACTGTTTTCTTCTGGGGCCATAAGTTCCTGGACTGGTAACAGCTGAGGTTTGTTTATAAGATGCGATGTCACTCAGTGCACACAGCAACATCCCTGGGAGTCAGAAGACTAATTCCCTGAACATGGTCAGTTTTGTTTTAAAGCAGGGTAGTGGACTGTTCTGCAGCAGACCAGGAGCACCATTACTTTTAGCTCCACCTACACAATTCATCTTGATACAAGCTGATGACTTACAGATCAAACTCTGTTAACCTCATTACCGGTACGGAGTTATTTAAGTACCTTGAGACAGGTCCTTTAACTAACTTAATAACTCATATAACTCATATAACATTATAACTCATAATAATAACAATATATTCACAGACATATGTCATTAATTAGGTTACATTAATTGGTTTGTTTTACATCCAGTTTAGCCTTCCTGAAGTAATTTCTTCAAACATGTAAGCTTCAATTCAACTTGCAGGAACAATTTTCCATATTTTTTTCCAGAACATACTGTAAATTAATATTGCTTCCATAGCAGTCTAAGAATGAAAACCTTTGTGTTTTCCTGAAGCACAAAATCAGAAACATAACTCAATTTTGTTCCTACCCCTATCTGAAAAAGAGAAATAACTATGATCGCATTATATACAGAATGTACTTACTCAGCTTACAGACCCACTGTAACTGCTGATGACATAAAAGCTGAAACAGACAAGCATTTTTTTTGTTTCTTTATAGTATAGACTTTTAGTCTTAAATCATCTTTTCTTTATATCAAACAGATTCTTGCTTCAATAAACTTTCGGTCCTTGTTCTCACCTTATAAAAAATTTCTGACTTAGATAACAGGGATGCTGAATTCTGAGCCCTAAAGAGGTATTAAATTCTGCTTTGTTTTTTGCAGGAAGTATCTGCTTTCTCATAGCTCTCTCGTATAGCACTGAGCAGAGCACTTCAATCAATTGCAGAATGCTTTCAAGCTGTGGTGCCTATTTGGCACTGTCCTGAGACAGTGATTTGACAGCCTGCTATTTCTCAGCTTTGCTACTGCAATTCAGTATTTGCAAGGCTCAGAGGGACTTCCAAAAGCCCCAGTCACACATAATACAGCTCATCAGCTCCTCACCAGGAACAGCAAGTCAGGTCTGTTCTCTCTCTTCTGCTGAAGTTTTGAACTATCTTTAAGATGAAATCATTATCTTGTGATATTATCAGTGATGGAGGTCCCACATCTCCCTCATAACTTTGCATGGTTTCATAGGAGTCATACATGTCACAAGGAAGTAGGTTATCTGAAAAAACATACAGAATCCAGTAAGCTCTTGCTCTAGAGCCCTACGCATTGCAAAACAAGAATGTGGCCCATGGAAGTTGAGATTTAATCCACGAGGCCTGAATCTCATGTGATGTGTTTCCTACACAGTGCAGTGCAATGCTGCTCATGCAAATACAAAGCAGGGATGGCAGGTGGGCATGGGGAGTCTCTGAAGCAAACGTTGTCCCAGGACAGATGCTTAATACCTTCAAAACGGTGAGAAAGCAGGCACAGATAACCAGAAGTCAATTTTGAATTTTGGATAGCCTTCTTTTATCAACAATTTTCCATGCTTTTAGGTAAATTACTACTAAAAATGCATCTTCTTCACAGGTAGTCTTAGAATCATAGATTTGATTAGGCTGGAAAAAATACCACCATCAAGTTCAAACCAGTTAATCTGGCCCTGCCAAGTCCACCACTAAACCATGCCCCTAAGTACCACGTCCACATGATTTTTGAACACTTCTGGGGATGGTGATTCAACCCAGGCAGACTTTTTCAATGTCTGATCATCCTTTCTGTGAACAGGCTTTTCCTAGTATCCAATCCAAACCTCTTCTGGCACAACTTGAGCCTGTTTCCTCTTGCCCTGTCTCTGGTTGCCTGGGAGAAGAGGCTGACCCTCACCCCACCACACCCTCCTTTCAGGGAGTTGTAGAGAGAAATAAGGTTTTCCCTGAGCCTCCTCCTCTCCAGGCTAAACACCCCAGCTCTTTTAGCCACTCCTCACAGGACTTGTGCTCCAGACCCTTCACCAGCTTCATTGCCCTTCTTTTCTCTGAATTATTCAAAATAAATAACATGGGATTGCTGTGTGCAGCACACAGCATATGTCTATATAGACACACAACTTCAACATTACCAGTTGTGCCATGAAAAAGCTTTTTTTTACCAGCTTTTAAATAGAAGTCATTACCAGATCATTAATAAATCATTTGTGTTTTAAATTTACTGTGTGGCTTTGTTATAAGCATTTAAGATTTGAAAGAAATATTTCACACAAGAGTTAGGATACAGATAAATTCTTCAAAAATAAGGAATTCTTATAAAATGAGGCATTCTCAAGCAGCTATAAAATTAAAAAAATATAAAAAGAAAATTCCAGTATCCTTTAAGAACTATAAGATACTTTGCATTATCATGCTAGAAATCATTACCAGAGAAGTACACTGACTTCCTGTCAGTAAATATAATTTATTTATGAGCAGGTTTTTTTCCACTGTTGTACCCCAGCACTCTTCTAGGCTGTTTAATAAGCTTCCTGAGCCACTCAGAAAAAATTCAGAGCATTTCATTTCAATAAATTAACTGAAAACAACAACAACCAAAAATAAAGGCTAAAAAAAAAAACCAACTAACAAAAAACCCCTACGGTATTCCTTTCAAGAAATAATGAGCTTTTTACCACCACAAAGCATAGGATCTCAATATATTCCTATCCTTATCCTTTTCCACATTTTGCACTCCAGATTAATGTTCTTTTTGGCTTATGAGATAGGTTTCTTTTATGCTGGTTCAGCTGGATTTATAGTTTAGGAAAAAAAAATTAAAAATAACCACCTCCAAATCCAAGGGATAGTCTTGTAAATAAAAAAAAAAATTGAATATAGAACTTTATATCTAAGTGTTTCAGAAGAAACACACTAGAAGTGGGTAGACCTGACAAAATGTAATATTGGAATCAATACTGGAATATTGGAATTGTAATCCTTCTATCACAGATACATTTAGACATGGGCTATCACTGGCTTTCTGATAAGTACAAATAAGCCAAAGAGAATGGAACAGGACAGTCACATGTGCCACAAGTCAATGCAAAACCCAACTATCACCTTTTAGAGTAAACATAATGTAGTCCATGCTCACCTTCTATATGTTCAAGTACTATATACCATAGAGATGATTTTCTTCAAATACAGAAATTACTGATCTATCTTGAAGGTAAGTCAAACATACTAGAACGATTGACATGACATGATTACGTCCAAGTTCAGCAAAGAAGTAAGGGTTATTACCTAATTTAATATGCCAGCTGTACCACTATTATCATCTGACTGGTCAGTTTGCTTGCACTGCCATTTGAGATACAAATATGTAGCATGTAACTGTCCTATGCAGTGCATGAGAATATTCTGTGCTGATCACAAGAAGCTCTCCTGAGACCAGATTTATCTCTTAATTTGTACAAATGAACAAAAATGAAAAGCAAACTAGTGGAAGATGCTGGATCACAAGCAAGATTGTCACTTCTGTGACTCTTTGCATTAGAGACCAAATTGACCAGGCCAAAGGAGGAGCTGGTACTGACAGCTCTTGGACAGCAGCACCCTAAACTGCCAGACTCTCCTTCATTTCCCTTGGGGAAAAGCTCCCATGCCAAACCTGTCTCCACACTACACAATGTGAAAACTTAACTCTTCCTCAAATTCTTCCTCCTTTCCTGTCTGCCTTTTCCCAGGTATTTTCCTTATCACACATAACTTTATTAAATGTCATAGCCCACAGTGCATTACTACCCTGCCCCCTGCCCTCCAAGACTGTTTCTGGGGACTAGAGCAAATGCCCCACCATCCTCCCTCTTAGCAGTCAGGGTCACCATGCACAGGCTCAAGGACAGGAGACCCCAGGTCCCTGCTACCTCAACAGAGCAAGAATAGAACATCCTCACACTGGTTTCCCCAAGAAGCAAGCGCCACCAAATCTTTAAAAGGGAGGACAGTTTTTACACTAACCTCCTCCTGCCATTTGAAAGCCAATGTAATATTTACATTCAAGTACAGAGGCCATTGCCTGTCAAAACATCTCATTTTACACTGCTGTCAGTGCAGCTTGATGTGTATGCCTGTGAAAATACAGGCACAAGTGAACTAACTGTTATCTTCCTGATAGCTGTGTATTAATGTGCAGGAACTCCCATATTTACCAGACATCCAGACACATGAACAACAT
>VXBC01007503.1:319067-332573 GCA_013399945.1 Ploceus nigricollis
ATACAAAACAAGTAGTTTATATAAGTTGTTCTTTTCTGATCAGAAATTGGTTTCAATATTGAATAAGTGGATCTAAGATGTTGTAAAATTACTAAGGTGATGTTGCCTGGATACAATTTTTTCCTATTTCATTCCCAAGCAACTTTATAAATAAAGTCTAGGTTAGCTTTGTTCTAGTTGTCCAACTGAAAAGTAAAAATTCCTTAACATTCAGATAAGTAATGCAGCAGTTGTCTTAACTTGAAGATATGTATTCTTTGATTTGATATATATGTATAAAAAATTTAAATAAAATAAATATTTTAAATTTACAATAGTATGTAAGTTTATAATAGTATGCAACCATAATGAATGTATCTTTAATAATAAATTGTATTTCTAATTAGTTATTTGCAATCTAAAATTATTTCTGAAATACTGTCTATATTTATTGTTAAAATACTATCTATGTAACTGTATTTTAGAGACATAAAAACATAAACTAAACCACATGCATAAAATTGTTTTGGAGATAAGGAAGATTTTATAGATGCATTCAAAAATACAAGAAATGGCATTATTAGACTTTCTAAATAACTTTAATTTAGCTCCTAATATGTTCTCTGCATGTATCACTAAGGTATATGAACTTCTACTGTTTTTGAACTAATTGAATTATTATAATGAACTATAATAGTTTCATTATAATTTTCTCAATCACTATATAGAATGGGTAACATTACTTTAAAAAACCCATGGGTTTTACTTTTTTTCAGCTCTACTGTGCAATCTGTACAGGACCATCTTACAACAAAACCATAACCTGCATAAAGATTAAATTCTTCATAACATAATTTCCCACCATATTAATTATTACCTGAGAGATAAAAAACCACCTTTGCTGTTATGTACAAAGCTTAAACCCTGCTCACATTTTTTTTTTTTTGCAGTACAGTAGTAGTGACAAGGCCTTCAGAGTTTCACTCAGACATTTCTAACTGCATTGCTGAATAATTATGATGCTCAAGATATCATCACTGATCTAAATATTGCCTTGGGGAGCCCCACATGTCCTCAGGGAAAACACATCTTCAGAAAACATGTCGTATTTTAATTCTGAAATACTTAAAGATAGGTATCTTTAAGCTGAGTTACAATTATTTAAACCAAACCAAAACAAGACTTTCTTAAAAGGGAGTACGTTCCAGAAATATTGTGGATCTGTGACTACATATATATATCATTTGCAGCAGGTTTATATAAATAATTATTACTCAATGGAAGTACAGCACAAGACATCTCAATTATTCCAACTGACTGCAGTGAGAATTATGCAGTTAAAGATCAGTACAACTCAGATGGGGTTAAAAACATGCACATCTTCCAAGAAAGTGAAAAAAAAGTCTATTTACTTGTTTTACAAATTCACCAGTTCTAAGTACAAAGGGTGATCAAGAGCAGAAAACAGAGAAACAGAAAGGAAAAAAACCAGAGAAATAAGCAAAAGAAAGGGAGGAAATAAAGAAAAGTAAGCAGAATGTGAGAAGAAAACTGAAAATAGAATGAATAAAAAGAATAATTCACAAAACATGCCATGTTTAATAGACCTTGCTTGCACAACAGTGTCTTTATCTACTGTTTGATGGAACAAGCACAGCAGTGACAACTAATTTCCTGAATTGCAGCTTGCGGCTAATTTGTTGCCTGACCTAGAAAAAGTAGTTTTTAATGAAGTCATAAGTAATTTTACCATACAGAGTAATATTTCATCCAGTCACATGCAGTGTACATCCAGCCACACAGCGACAGACCCTGTATTGCATCCCCAAGAATGAAGGTTGTCATGGCTACTGCTACTTCAAAAGTCTTGACTTCTTATGACTAACATCTTATGTTTAAAAATAGAGTTATGACAAAATATATGAGATAAAAAATACATCTTTGGGCATGGTGCTATGAAAACACAGTAAAAATATGGCTCTTTTTTTTATTCTAAACCGTTTACAGTCATACAATATAAAAAACTTACTTGGATTATTTTTCCATACATCTAACAAAAGCACTCCTCAATGTCCTTAAAAAGCCACAGTTTCTAAAATCATGATGGAACACAGGGCAATTAATGTCCATTTTTAATAAGATGCCCTCTAAATTGAAAATTATCACAATTAAAATAGTTGGTACTGAATGATCTGGTTGAGGTAACAATTTCTTACACATACAAGAACATCTGATTTTTTTCTTTAATGCCATGCTGAGACTTTATGAGTTTGTGAAAATCTTGCTTAATTGAGAGCAACGAAATCACAACTAAAATAAAGCTGAAGGGGAAAAAAAAAAGGGAAAAAAATATATTTCCTCAACTATGCTGCTTTCACTTCATAGAATGGGAGTACTTTATTCTATTTTTGGCATGAGGACTCAGCTCTGCTTACGCAAGATGAGTCATGGGGATGTCTCCCTTATGGAACTGCCAATTTTGGAGCCTTCATTACCTTTTAATGGAATACGTAAAACCTTGCTACTCACTACAGCATTGAGGTACATTACTCTATCCTAGGTCTTGACCCTAATTTAGGGTCTCTTTCAACTCTTTTCAATGCACATTTCTTCCACTTACAAGATATTATTAGCACATCCACAGTCAGTAAAATGAGGGTTTAGAATCTGAGAGTTCAATTCCCAGCTGAAGTTCTGTGAGACTCCATCTCCTGTGATGCCAATTTCACTTGTACTATTTCTGCATCAGCTGAACTCTGACAAAGTCTCAGCTGGAGAGAACCTAAACCCACTTTTTCGGTTAGGCTGGTTACTATTTATGCTATTCTATTCTTGTTCCTTGCTGAAATTTCCCCTTGCCTTACCTGCTGAAGGTATGCTCCGCAGAACAATGAGGTGTGCAGAAGCATTTCTGTGAGTTTTGAGAGGCTATCTTTGAGTATTAAAGGAAAGGTCAAGACATTTCTTCTCTGCTTCCTGGTCTGCAGTGTTTTCCAAACCAAAATCAAAAGGATTATCTAGCTGTAAGAAGAGTCTGTCTACCATATGTGGCTGCAGTATTTATAACATTTAATGGGATTTTAAACTAGCTGAGTTACAATTATTTAAACCAAACCAAAACAAGACTTTCTTAAAAGGGAGTACGTTCCAGAAATATTGTGGATCTGTGACTACATATATATATCATTTGCAGCAGGTTTATATAAATAATTATTACTCAATGGAAGTACAGCACAAAACTACCAATCTTTGAAACATATTAGGATATTATGGCTGCTAGACACCTGCAGTAACCATTATCTTTGTTGGAGAGATACTGAATATTGACATGCATAAAAGCCAAAGAGATACTACTCAAAAAAGAAGATGGATATTTTGAGGTGAAAACAATTCACCTGGGGACAAGGTTCTGTTAAATTTGGTAGATGCATGTTGGACTTTACAGGAAGGTCTACCAGAACCATCTAACTTCAGCATTAAAGGGCTGAAAAGCAAGCTGCACTTCTGAATATGATTAATTATATGATTAATGGAACGATTAACCTGATAATGCAGTATGTTTTTTTAAAAAATGTTTGCACTAGTTGCTTTTTTAAGCTGTGGAGGCTTGAAACTATTCCATGCAGAAGCTGTTTTCTTTCTTTTTCTGTTTCTTCTGGTTTAGGGGACAATGCCCCAAAGCACAGAAAAAGAGACGTGCTAAATAAAGGTGCAGCAAAGGTTTATTTTTAAAAGGTTTAAGACTCTTAGCATCTTATGTCTTGATAAATTTTAATACTTGCATATTTTAATTTCTGATCAGGATGTTGCAGTTGGTACCAACTGTATCAAAAGAGCAGCCTGTTCAGCATACATCTAGCTTCAGATCAATCAGCTTTAATAAAAGCTAGCCTTGTAAATGCTCCTGATACAAACAGCAAACAAGAATCCTAAGCACTAACTTCAGCTGCTGCTCCTGACTTTGGATGAAGGCAAAGGGTACAAAGCAAAGTTCATTTTGACCTCTAATGTTCTTCGCAACTTCAACAGCACTGTGCCACATTCATTCACTGTCTTAAACGATCATTTGGTATTTGCTCCTCACATCAGTGCAAAATACCTTTAAATACTATTGAAAGACTGTAACAATGAGCTAAAGCATTACTTTGTAAGAATATAGAGCACAGGAAGTGAGTGATAGATCACAGGGGGAAGAGGACAGCAGAGAAACTGGGTCCAGACACCCCATGGGAATACTGAGATAAGGAACTCAGGCCTCCAAAGACTGAATCTGCCTTCACTGCAGTTAGCCCTGGCAACTGCAGTGTGACTATGCAGCTCCATCTGGTCCTGGTGAGAGTAACTGCACTGCAATGTCCCATTAGACTGTCTGGCTTAGGTGCTACTGTAAAGTGCAATAAGAGTTACCGGGTCCCAAATGTCCTACTGCAGCAGTAAAATCTTAGCTGCTTTTCAAATCTGCTAAGACCATATCAACATAGAGATACTGTCATTCTCAGGATACCACCAGAACAAATATGAACAAGACACCCAAAACCAAACCCACATCTTCCGGACATGTAAACTAACCCAGGTACTCACTATGTAACAGATAAGAGGAGTTTACATTCTAATTAGTTGTGAATGTCCTGACATGGAAGTGCCATCAACAAAATAGTTTTTCATTCCAGGTGCAACTAATCTGGACAAAAATGTGCCACTTCATACTGGCTATTATTGGTGGTAAAGCTGTGGGTAGATCTGCACTTACTCCACGAAATGTGCATTTTCTTGCTATTATACACAACTACATTATCTCCTATTAAAAATGTCAAGAATTCAACTGAGGCAAACTGTCTCAGGAGATAATTTTGGCCACGGTCCCCTTCATCATTAAAGGAAAAATCCCACCACAAAGCAAAGTGGTGCAGCAGCTGGAACTCACGGCCAGGAGCAGAATCTAGTGATATGTAGCCCAGGCAAACTGCTGTCCTCCACATCTAAATCCAGAGTCAGCTTCAAGGATGCTGACTGCTGTTCAGCTGAGTTTTCAGCCAGCCAGCCATTTGAAATACATATTAAAACGTGTCCTGGCCATCTAGGTAAGCCATCTGCAGTCTGCAGGTGCAGGGCACTGTGCTTTGCAGCTGTAGAAAGACTTGTACTTACATTGGTGTGATATAGCTCCCAAGAACGTCTTGCTCAAAGGTGACATCATCACCTCCTCTCTGAAGGATGAATGACAAAATGCCTATTTCACAGTTATTCTTTCTTAATGGTTTCATATGGAAATATGCCATTCATCATAGTAGCCAGCCATAATGGAAGCCAGTGCTTGAAGTACAAATATAATTCATTTACAATATATAATACAACACCACAACAGCAGACATTCTTTCCGTATCTACTCACTTGCATTTAAAAGATGAGACAGAAGATGCTTTTCAAATTTCCCAAAAATTTCCTTTTTTTCTGGAGTAACACACTCAAAATACAGCGCAATAGGGGAAAAAACAAACACTCTAAGGACACAAGGTATAACAAACTGCAAGATGTGAAAAAGCACCACTTAGTCCTCAATGTTTTTCAGAAGATAGGTATTTTAATTTTTCCTTGAAAAGAAACAGATGAAATCTTTCTGCTAAAGACAGATCCAAAAGAAACCGATTATTTATCAGGACTCCCTGTCTGCATAACATTATCTTTGTACCATGCTCTCCTGTGATATTCCATGTGATAAAATTACTCAATGGACTTGTTTTGGAATATTTCGTCTCTTTAAAAAACAAGTAAAAATTTAGTTTCTGGTAACAGGTACTGATACTCTCCAGTGATCTGAAGAAAGAGAGATGCAGTCTTCAATTACACAGCATTATATCTTCATCATAAGGCAATTCCTATTATCATAGTCTGTCATTGCCACCCTCAAGTGGCACAATCTGTAAGGGGGGGTGGACATTACTCATGTTAAATTTCAAAGAGACTGATTTGTTAATGAGTTCTCAGTGCCACCTATTAGTTAATTTCAAACTCATTGATCCACTTAATGATCATAAAGAAAAACAAGAGAAAAGAGAGTGGTCCTTCTTTCACTTGTTGAATGGTTAGTTCTAGAGAGTTTTAAGGTAGGAACCAGGTTCAGAAGTTATAAATATTACAAAGAATCATCCAAGTTGGACATATTTTATTGCTTCTGTTTGTTATGGATGATAAATAAACAATCAAACGTAAGGTCAGGTACTTGCAAATTCTATTTTTTTAAAGCAGGTGGGGAGATAACTGGATGTCAAGAACCATTCATTGCTCTGGTTCTGTCAGGGATATGAAGTTTCACAAAGTACAGTTTCCTTCTTGGAAGATACTTCTTAGGATTATATTTACTGGGTGATTAATTAAATTAATTAAATGTGAAAACTATTGCAGAATTTAATTAGCAGCTTGACGTTCTTAACACAAGCTGTTCACTTACACGCAATGTCTGTTTATTTGGAAAGGAACAAGCACGTTTGGACATTTTACCAGGGATTTTGACTAATACAGATGTAAGTAGCTGTGAGATAATCACACCTCCACTTGTATTCTTATGTCTGTCCCATTCCTCTGAAAACAGATTTTATCAGGCCCACAGTTTATAATAAAATTTCTTAATTAAATAAACTTCTTTTNTTCTGTTAGAGTGGTTCTGTCTGGTGCTAAGTTTATGCAGCTTAACTGAAACAGTGATAAATGTGCAGGTTGTCTATGTGATCATGACAACAGTATCAGAACGGAAAAGCTCAATTTTTTAACAAATCAGTAGTAAGAGTACTTCCCTTCTCTTTCTTTCTCCATATACAATCTCTTTAAACTGAAGGTTGAAACATTATTAGCAACATCAATTTCCCTGTTAAGGTCTTCAGAAGTCCAGGAGGGTAAAACTAGCATGCTAGTAATCTTTATGTCATTAACCTATTCTGCTTTTTAACTCTACAGATTAAACTGTAAAAGCAATAACTACATATGAAGTATTTTCTCTGCCTGCACATCAGTAGCAATGATGTACCTTTGCTAAGCAAACCACGTTTATTAGGGTATTCTGCATACAGATAAATTAATCTCAGTAAGGCTGTGTCCAAAATCCTGAGAGAGGTCTGCCTGACCCATTTTCCTACTAAAAGCATTAACAAAATAGCTTTTGGTTTTACTCATTTAAAGTGCACATCCCATACAAATTATATGGGCACAGCAGTGCCAAATAAATAGCCTATACCATTGCCTCAGCTGAAAAGAGATAAAAATATTTTAGACACTGTCACAGGAGGCACTATAAGAGAAAAGTGATATTGCTCTATGAAAGAGTATTTGCTCAATTAAATCTCCCAGTCTCCTTTGATGCCATTATCTCCATGTTTCTCCTCATTTTTTAAAAACAGCCTTTACAAAAATGATTGCACATGATTTCTAGAACTTTGCATCCACAAATATTCACAGAAGCACTGGAAAATACAGGGAATACTTTCACGTAAAGCAAAATGTGAGTGAAGTTAAGACTCAGCAGATCCTATGTTACACACTTTCCTCTCAGAAAAAGAGGAAAAGCAGTTGAGTTCTACTCCTGAGGCCTTGCTATGCCAGAATGATAAAAGAGCATAGGAAAGATATATACATATTCCTTGCTTGACTGACAGACAGGGTCACAGGATCTGGACACACTGATGCATGTTCTGTAAAGTGACTTCCCTCCTTGTCCCACTGTCCTGCTCATATACTGCAGCAGGTGTCTCCAGAACATGTTTGACCCGACTGCTCTAAATGCACAGGCTTAACTGTAGCCAGCTGGCCTAGGACACAGTCAGCATTTAAATATTGTTGTGAGGAAGCCAAAATATTACACTTCCTTCCCCCCACCCCAATCCTCCTTTTCTTACAGCACTTACTCCTAAAACCTGCTTGCTTGACCCCTACAGATGCCAGCAGGCCCTAGTGTCTGTGAAATGAATTGTTTATGATGTTTTGCTGAAGAGGAAAATGTACTGATTCACTCATCTGGAGACCACTTGAAGCTCCACTAACACCCACATGCACCAGAGTAAGCTCAATTTTCAAACTACAATTTTTTGTCTGTTCTTCCTGCATGTCACCTTCCACCTACAGCCAGGGTTCTGTTCCATTTGCAGCTTCCCAAACCCTCAGAGAAAGTTTAAGGGAAGGGAGTACAGAAAAAAATTTTCAGTAACTGCATACATCTATGGTCTATGTTAGGTTTTTAATTATAACACTAACCCTTAAGACCCTTTGCAGAGTCTTGGCCAGCATTAAATTAAAATTTGGTATAACAAAACTTATATGGCAGTAAAATAACTTAAGCCAGAGATCTTACAAATGTTGACTCACTGCTCTGCTCTCAGTCCCTAGACAAATCTTCCAAATCCAATATGGAGAAACCAGGGAGGAGAAGACCACATCTCACAGCCATGTTTCCAGTCACTCAAAAGATCACTTGTTTGTTTTTAAGGTATAATATTCCCACTCTGGTGACTGAAAGACTGCTAACAAAAACAGGAGGCACAGACAATGAACATTACTAGTCTTAAGAAGAATTCTCCCATTTTCTGAATGACTGTTTTATGTGCTGGTAAGAGAATTGGTACAAGGAATCCACTACAAAAAGAGAGATGACATTCCCAAGGTGAGTATGAGACCAAATCTTCTTACTGCATGGAAGGCATGAAACATTGACTAATTCAGACAGATGAGAGTCAAGTTTTTTAACCCCTGTTCTTCTGAATTATAAGCAAAGTGCTCAGCTACTAAATTGCCTAAAGCTTAGAATTCAGCTGGTTGGTTGTAGAAACAGAACCAAAGTCATTGACAGACTGTAGTCAATAAACTAGACTAGGTGAGACAAGGTTTTAAAAGCCAGTAAAATATTGTAGGCATGCCTGCCCAGGAGTAGGCAGAATGGAACTTTTCAGGATTTAAATTTTGAAATATTAGAGACAGCTTTCAGCTACATCTGCTTTCAGAGACAGCTGCACAGGCAAATGGCCTTCAAAACACGTAACATTACTGTATGTCTGTATGTACTGGAGAAGAGAATCTGTCTGAATTTGTCAAAATAAGCCTGACATTTTTAAGTAAGAAAAATCACTGCATTTAGGATGTCAAAAAATCCAAACTATAAAAGACAATTTTAGCTGCGTTACAAAGTCAAACTACAACTGCACTCGTAAGCATCTCCTAATAGTGACATGCAGCACCTTCTCAAAATCTAGCCAAGAAGTCACATTATATAGAGAATTTCAAGATCCTTTCATACACTCAGAGAAAGGTAAACCTGTGCAGGAATAAAACTGGCTTGTAAGTTAATCATCTGTTATCCCTGATGTGCCCCAAATGAAAAATAACAGATGGCTCTTCTCATTACTGATCTTTGTGCTCATCAATGCCTGAGCACAAGCTCTTCAGTCAAAGAAAATAAGACTGACCTTACTCTAAGAAGTACCCAAACATCAACTGTCAGGCAACTGTGGCTGACTCATCTTCTGACTGGAGGAAGCCAAAGTGACATGATTTCACCCCAAAGAAGTGATGACCTATTGCCCAAGACCAGTGCAAACTGCATCCAAACAGACAAGGAAAAATCAAAGGGGAACCAGCCTAGCGACTGAGACAGGGTTTTTTCTGTTCTTATTCCTCAATACCAAAACATCCAGAGTATCTATTACTTCAGCTCCCATTGAATTGTATTATAAACCATTGTGTATTATCCAATTGCTAAGAAATCCTAAATTTTTAGTCCAACTTTATGCTTAAGTGTTTGCTCCTATCAGCAGTTTGAAAACAGAATTTTTACCATCTTAGATGGTAAAATAATTTAGATAGAGAAAACTTAGATGGAGAAAGAATTATAAGCATTTAAACCTTGAAATGAAAAATGTAACAATTTAAGAAGATTCAATGCTATGAGGCCATTACAATGTATCTTCTAGTGAGAAATTCAGACTGAAGAAATGGTATAATAAGTAGATGAGTGTCAGATACAGGAATGAATAGGTGAGATAATTTATTTTAAGTAACCCAAGGGTAAGCATAATCAGAATGACTCACTACAAGCGTAAGTACAGACCTATATGCATCCCAGCTAGCAGCTGTTGTCTGCTCAATATAGCAGCTAACAAAAAAACTTGAAAGCTTTTAGCAAGACAAAACGTGCTAGTTTGTAGTGAGACAACGATTTAACTGTGGGTTACAACATTTTTATTCAATTTATTTTTTATTTGTTGAAATACTGCCATCAGCCAAGCAATAAACTCCATATCACTTTCTCCATAGCACGTTTTTATTTTGCTGGATAAAACTCTAAATATCTCAAAACCACACTTTATTTTAGTCCAAAAAATTAATTACTTCATAACAAGTGATGGATCCTCTGATATAACTTACAAGTATGGTAAGTCATGTCCCTCCTAACAGAGTAGCTATGGCAAAAAGTTTCTGATTGTAGAGCGCAGAGATCTGTTCTGGAGTATCCTTAATGTTTCAGATTTTTTTCTTCCTTTTTTTTAATTCAAAATAAACATTTACCAAAGTCTCTAAGTGGTAGAAAGTCTGGATCTCAAAGGAGCCTAGAAAAGACTGTATCAGATGATACTAGGATGTTTTGCATCTTTAAACTTCACAACACTGCAGTAAAAATGTCTATTTCTTCCTTGCTTTTCAATTATGATTTGTGTCTGAACAAAAAGCCCAAGGCAATAACCATGTCTCCATTGCTCCTTTAAAAAACAAACAAACAAGAAAACAAAACCAAAACTAACCAAACAATAAACAAACAAACAACAATAACAAAAAATAACATACAAAATTTAAAAATTAAGGATAAAAAGCCCAAAAGGTTTTTCTGTAGTTCTCAGGAACTACAAGGAGGCTCACGCTTAGTTGTATAAGCAATTAAAATTACTTATCTAGCAGATATACCTTGCTGAATTCCCTAATGTTTTCACAGTATCATCACATTATGTTATATAATGAGGAATTTCATTAGTATTACTTCTGTCTATGTTTTTCTTTGCAGAAAGTGGTAAAAGACTCATTTTAGAGGTACTCTGGAAGACATCCAAGTATCAGTGCAAACAGGATTTCAAGATGAATTATTGTTATCCCACTATTTTTCCAAGTGGGAAAGCAGGGGAAAAGATGGATGATTTGGTTTGCTCTTGGATATAGAAGTCAGGAGCATGCTATTAACAGACTCCGATATTAAGTGCTGAAAAGAAGTTTTTCACATTAGCTGGGGTTCTTTGTTACCTGTGTCTGAATAAAGCAACAGATAGAGGTAGCTCATGGCAGATTTCAAATCACTTCATTTGGGCAATTTAAGTAATTTTATACTCAACACTACATCCCTTCAAAATACCCAGGTTCCAGCAATCAAACATGTTTCCAAGTACTGGAATACACTTGACCTGAGTATGGGAATGCAAAGGTAACAGATATACACATTGACTTTGTGACTTTTGCGGGTAAATCCAAAGCCACCGTGTAAAAGAAAAAAATGGGCTAGTCTCTTTTTATGTCTCTGTTTCTGTTAGTGTGCAGAAGATAAATGCAGGAATAACAGGATGGCTGACATTGAAAGACGTCTACATGACACACTATTTTAGCAGCTATTATGCTTCAGGAAAGCAGAGATGACACAGCCATTACTTGTCTGCATATATTGAAAAACAAATCAGAAGCAAGGAAAAGAAAATACAGTAAAATACCATGTCACAAAAGTGGTGTTTCCACCAAATTACCAGGCAATTTAAACTCAGAGCTGCATGCTCTCAGCTGAATAAATTGTCCACAGTTTTTCTCAGTTACTAACTGGCAAGGTTTTACTGAAGCAAATTTATCTTCTTCCTGTATAAAGATTGATAAAAGGCATTACTCTGCAAAAAGAAAAAGAAAGATTTACTGGTACTTTAATTCAAAGGACTTCATTAAGAAGTAATATTTACGTAATTTTCAAAGTATCATCTTCATCTTTCCCTGTCTTGAATTTAATAGAACTAGTAGACTTGAGGAATGAAGCTACTTTTACTGTCTGATAATTACCTTAAAGTGTTCTTATTAGCATCAAATCAAATACACTAAATCAATCAAATACATCAAATCAATCTACACTTTTCTAGGTAGAAAACTCGAAAAAGGTATTGTAGTGTCCTTTAGAAATAAAGTCCAAGAGCCTCATACAGCCCCACCTTCTCTGGAAGGCCCTTTAAGCAAAGTAACTCACAGCATACCAGACCATACCCATTTTCACACAACTTAGTCCCACAAGAGAATTTACCCACAGAGGAAAAAACACATCTGAAATATATCTCCTGGAGTTAAATTCCCTGAAATTTTCTGATCGTACATTTTTATATTTAATATAAGAAGTTAAAATTTTACTTAAGAAGCTGACAGTTCTTGTCAAAGTGAAGTTTACCTAGTAATTTTATTTTTAGGAAATATAAAAAAACTTAAGCAGAAATGGAATTTTACCACAAGCATGTCAACTCCGCTTGTTTAATCCCATCTACCAGCTTGACTGAAGATGGTCTGTGAATTAATTTCCAGAGAAGATCACTGACCCTGCACTAAGTGAAAAAAACCAGAATCCTGCCCTCCCATCAGCCCAAAAATCCAAAATATAACCTCTATTCAAATCCCGAGGGGGAAAAAAAACCCCAAAACAACCAATTTTTCTTGAAGAAAGTTGTTTGTGTCTGTAAACGATACACATCCCAAGGTCTATAATCATCATGTATTTTATCAAGTAAAGAACACAAACTGTACTACTATAAAGTGGAAAACCTGTATGGGTTATCATCTTCTAACTTCTCCTTTTAATTAAGATGAAACACAAATCAGAATCCTAGAAAATAAGAAGGGAAAACATCCTCTTGTGGCTCTGACTTCCATGCAGGTTAAAAATTTAATAAAGTGGAAGAGTCAGACTTTGCCAATAACTAGAAGTCATCACTAACTGAAAAGGGACTGACATGCAATCCCCACAGTTCCTGCTATAAAACATAATTTCAAAATGAAGCTCCATTGAGAAATCTAAAATGAAGACTAACCACGGGAAAAATCCTTCCAGGAAATTAACAGACAGGAGCTTAGGAAGACTACAAAAGCCATTCTAAAGGATTGTTGTTTTAAACTGCATATACTGGAGGTGAGATATGAGATGGTTGGAGAAACGTTTATTTATACATATGGTAGGATTCATAGACTCAAAAATAAAAAAAAAGAAATTCATACATTTTAAAGTCTAGAAAGCATGCAAAATTGTTCTAAAATGTGGACTTTCTGGAATTCCCCAAAATCTGTGCTTTAATTTAAAAAAGTATCATAAAAAATTTTTTGGAGACAATGTTCCATTTTGTTACCACTTGACACAAGAGAACCAGAGAGGGACAGGAATGGCATCTTTAAGATATCAGTTTTCCAGGAATTTTGCTTTTGGCCAGTTGCAGAGATTTCAAAGTTTATGCTTTCTGTTTTCCTCTTTTTTTTCCTTTTTTTTTTTTTTTT
>VXBC01007503.1:332658-364688 GCA_013399945.1 Ploceus nigricollis
GAGGGCACATCAAGAAAAGCTCTCAAAAATGAGTGGCATAATCATAACACATCAAAATTAGAAGGCAGATGTGAATCAACTTTACCTATTTGGCCCAGATCATTAACCAAAAATTAATTTTTCCAGTACTGTGAAGCATAAATCAGAGTTTTGCAATTTCCTTTTCCCTGGCATGGATAATCCCCAGGAAGCTTCTACTGAACACATGCTTATTCCAGAAGCTGCAGCAGTTAAATAACAAGCTAAGACAGCTGGGTTCAATTTAGGTTGCAGATTACTCATACACGCAAAAAGATAACCACTGTTAGGCTGGTGAAAGCCACAACTGCTGCCATTACTGAACCCTGTTGCTATGTCCAGCTTTTTTTTCTATTTAGAACATTAAGGAAATATTTCTAAAAGACTACTATTTTCCAGTGGAGAAAGACATTATTTCCTAAACAATTTTTTATCAAAAACAATTACTATTCTTAACAACCATTTTAATCTCTCTTAAGGAGATTAAAAGCATAGAAATTTGACATTCTCAACTTTTGTAGAGCACACCTTGTCTATATTTTACTCTGTAACTGATTGTTATTTCCCATCTAAAATCTTTGTACATGGGGAGTAGGCTTTGTGAAGGAACAATTGTTATAGACAATGGTACCATTTGTTCTTTTATTTAGCTCAAAAATGTGTTCTGGTAGGAAATGGGTTTACTCGAGACACATCCCAAGTGCTATAATCATCATGTATTCTATCAAGTAAAATAGATGCCTCCAAATCTATGTACTTCCATTTTCTAGCTCTCTCAATTTCAATGTCTATCTTGTTCTTTCCTGTGAGAAATCTCAAGTGGTTATACACTGGCTTGCACAAAAGCAGCAGAAGATTCACTGCCATATTTTTGGTGGGCTATTTGAAAGAACCTTTATTCAAAGTACAAGTCCTAGAGTTTGTATGAGTCCATTAATTTCTTATGACAATCTTCTGATTTCTCATTTTAGCGAGATTTTTCTTTTGCCATCTGAATACAGTAAGCAAGACACCAGATTCTGCTGAAATAGTTAATGACAACTTATGGTAAAATGTGTTCATTGATTACTCATATTTGACTCCAAATATTTGCCACATGTTTATCTTCACTAGATAGACTAGATTTTAATTTATTGAGAGTCCACTTTACTGTGTAGGCTTCATCCTATCACAGGTAACTCTTCAGAATACTTTGACACAGCTGAGAAATTAAAAGTACCAAGACTGTTGCAAGACTATCCAACAGCTTTAATGCAGTTTGTTTTATTTGTAGAAGATATTTACCAATGCTGGAGTGACTGAATAAAACTATTGCATAGCTAAAGCAACAGTTCCGCACAAAAATGTGGCTCCTGTAACTTGATCAAAGCCTAAGTGGTACCTTTTGTTATATGGACAGAACCTTTTTTTGACATCTTGAACGTCTTTAACTTTTCACATCTTCACTGCTCACTCATCTTTTAATTTTTCATGCAATCATGATAGCTACTTTTGGAATATCTTATTTGTCAATCTTATATCTCCATGCTTGCACACTGATAAACTTGTATTCAATGCATCAATTAATGATGCTTAAGAATCAGAGTACAGAGTCTGTGGCAAGTTAGAAAGTCACTTTAGTGTGACAGCAGCTTCCAAAGTTTCCATATATTCAGGAATGGAAACAAATAGTCTTTCCTGTATTAACTGGTTTCTGGGTCTGAATCTGAGAATCATTTAAATTACAGGATGATAATAATTTTTATCATAAATTCTTACTTTTCATGTCTAAATTCTAGTGGCATTTCCCTGGAAACTATGATGTTAACAGCATCTGCATAACAGAAGCTTTTCAACACAGGAACGTTCTCTTTCAGACAGAAAGTAGTACATTCATAACATAATTAAGCTCTTAAAATCACATCACAGAAAGCTCACAGGTAAGCCTTCAAAGGTAAGCAATTCACTTCAATTTAAATACTGTACTTTTCCAATGCACACTAGCATTACAGCTATCAAAAGTTCATCTGTCAAAACCTGATGAAAAGAACTTCTACAAGATCTGAAAGCTTTTGAAACATTATTCATCATCTGTAAGTAGCTGCAGGAAGGACCACTGCTCTATCATTGCTTATGGCTGCAATGGAAATAATCCTGGGAGAAATAAATGTTTGCTGCACACTGGTAACTTGCTGACTGTTGGTTAACTGTTTGTATTACAGCAGTAGATTCTCACATTTTTTGATCTTTCACATTGGTATTGTGGTCTGTGGCTGAAGCATAATTTTCTAGTAGATTAGGAACAGGACTCAAGCAAATGGCAAGAGCCAACATATTTAAATTGTTAAGGTTGATACTTGTATTGTTACAGAATCAATTAGGCTGGAAAAAACCTCTGAGATCATTGTCTAACCTCTTATTGAACACCATTATGTCAACCAGACCATGGCACTGAATGCCACATTCAGTCTTTCCTTAAACACCCCCAGGGACAGTGACGCCACCATCTCCCTGGGCAGCCCATTCCAATGCCCAGTCACTCTTTCTGTGAAGAATTTCTTCCTGATGCCCCACCTAAACTTCCCCTGCTGTACCTTAGGCTATATTCTCTCGTCCTGCCACTAATTGCCTGGAAAAAGAGGCTGACCCCAAACCAGGTAGTAGTTAGAGAGATAAGGTCACCCCTGAGTTTCCTTTTCTCCAGGCTAAATAACCCTAGCTGCCTCAGCCACTCCTCACAGGATCTGTGCTCCAAACCAGCTCCATCTCCCTTCTCTGGAGACACTCCTGCATCTCAGTGTCCATCCTGAATTGAGGGACCCAAAATTGAACACAGAATTGGAGGTGTGGCCTCACTAGTGCCAAATTCAGTGGACAATCCCTGCCCTGGTCCTGCAGGCCACACTATTGCTGGAACAGGCCAGGATGCCATTGGCCTTCCCGGCCGCCTGGGCACAGCTGGCTTATGTTCAGTCACTGTCACCAGCACCCTCAGGTCCTTTTCTGCTGGGCCACTTTTCAGTCACTCTGCCCTCAGCCTGTGGCGCTGCCTGGAGTTGTTGTGGCCAAAGAGCAGAACTCAGCACCTGGCCTTGTTGAATGTCATGCAGTTGGTCTCCAGGCTAAACAGATCCCCTCACCGAGCCTTCCAGCCCTCCAGCAGATNCCCCACCTAAACTTCCCCTGCTGTACCTTAGGCTATATTCTCTCGTCCTGCCACTAATTGCCTGGAAAAAGAGGCTGACCCCAAACCAGGTAGTAGTTAGAGAGATAAGGTCACCCCTGAGTTTCCTTTTCTCCAGGCTAAATAACCCTAGCTGCCTCAGCCACTCCTCACAGGATCTGTGCTCCAAACCANAATGCCACCAGTGCCTGGATGCCAAGTGAATGCCAAATGAATTCACCACCACTCACTAGGCCTGGCTGTCCAGCCTGGCCATCTTAACGAAATGAAGGCTGCACCAGTTCTTTTCCAGGACGGTGCTGTGCGAGACGGTGTCAAAGACACTGCTGAAGTCCAGGCAGACAACATCCACAGCCTCTTCCTCATCATCATTACAGTAGTGCTATGTCATAAGATGCTGTGTTTGCAAGAAACGTATTTCAAAAGCAGTGATTTTTCAAAAGGCATACAATCATATCGCAGTGTGTGCCAAGTTGGAGAGAAATACCTATTGAAAAACATTTCCATATATAAGCTTCTTGCAGGAAAAATGTCTTTAAACAATATCCAAACAGTATAATATCATTCCATACCTACTATTCTCTTTCCATACCTATTATTTGCTTTCTTTTAATTAAAAGCAAAAATCTTCTAAGCAGCCTTTGAATACTTCAAGGAAATACTGAAGTTGCCTTAAAAAACAGTGCTTTAAAAAGAAAATAAGATATATGAACTGCAGAAGGAATACAAAGTTCATAAATACAATATTAACAATATCTGATTTGAATTCAGTTTTATTAAACAATTTTTTTAAAGTCAAAGGGCAGTGTTCATAAAGCACAAAGAAAACAGCTTAAAAATCCTGTCAGGGTTAAATTTCAATAATGATCTTTAAGTCAAGTGTTCAAGAATTCATGTTTTTACTACTGAATACTGTATCAGCTTTTGGTAACAAAGACGCTGTTTTTAAAAATTTTTTAAAAATTTTATTTTTTAAAAATGGGTCTCACCAAGGTACATGAAAGTTTATGAATGGCAAAACACTGATAACAACTATTTAATTATATCACCTTTTCACGGTCTATGTATGTAGCATTATATCTTAAAAAATGGAAAAAAGGACTTATTCCAGATGCCTTGGCTTCTTAAGAGTTGTTTTTAGCATCTTTTATAAAGACCATATGAAATGGATGAGCTGTTTCTAAACAAATGGATAAATATGGGCCATGACAATAGTGCTACAGCACAAGCCCCGCACAATCAGCCCAGGACCTACTGAGACCCCAGCCTGTGTTTGTGGAGCATTACATAACCTACAGAGAAGCCATACAGAGCTTATCATACCCTGTGACTAAATACAATCTTAACATCCTATCAGACAAATCAAGAGAATAAAAGTAGCTTGTAGTGCTTTGCGAGCTGACAATAAATCAGTTCAGGAGGGTAGGGGACAAGGCTGCCCAACAATGGCTCATAAGCCAGAATTTTTCTGATCAGGAAACCTCCTGCACTTGATCTGCTGCCCATGCCTCCTGGGACACTGCATTATATAACCACAGTAATACTCTTAAATCAACTGGAAAAGGCCAGGCACAGGGTAAAGTGTGTCTCCCGTGCCCCCCTTCTCCCTCAGTGCTCGTATCTGATAGTAACTGAAATTTGTTAAGTGGGCACCTGAACCGATGCTGTGCTGAAGTCACCCAGCAGCTCCCAGCTGCCAGGCAATGCAGTGCCACTCGCCAGTGATCAGCCCCCGCTTCCTGCCACCTCACCTCACACCAAACACGGGCAAAACAGTGCTCACAGTGCAAGACACAGGAAATAAATCTTATACAGGCACAGACATTGCAGGCACCAAAGGGGTCATCTTTAAAACTTTCCTAACAATGCTAATGTGCTGCTCAACACTCTTAAAAATGGACCAATGTGCATCTTCAAGAAATGAGTTTAAAAGATTTCAGCGTAATTAGTGTAACTCCTAGCAGGAGAGAACATGTTAATTAGCACTACTGACACAGCCTCAACAGCATTATCTGACTGTCTGGAGATGAGGATGCTGACAAACTCTTTACAGCAGAAATACGTTTTAAATACAGCTCATCAGAAATTGAATGACTTGTGCCTCTTAGAAAAACAATGGCAATTTTTTTTCTGTTGTCAGCATCCCAGCTTGAGCCAGCCACAAAGAGTACTTTTTTTTTTTTTTGAAGGGATGAACAGAATGAATCAGCTCTGATCCAATAACAATGGCTCCTTCCTATCCTCTATCTCTGCATCACATAAACTGACAATAAACCGAGACAGGGAGCCTACAGATCCAAGATTAACCTAAATCATCTTGCACCTTTAGTGACGGATGTTCCTCATTTAGTCACCCAACAGTCAGCCACAACAGTAATCACCATTTAAGCAGGAGTCAGAGCCAAGGTTTCTGGCTGAGACTCTAATAAGTCTTTCTGTCTAGATGCATATAAAATTAATTGACCACTTAACACTGAAAAAAGTGGTATTTTCATTTCAAAATATAGTCTTGAATGTGATATTCATCCATTTATAGCCAGAAATACTTTTGCCTCTTTGGAGAGGCAAAGTATTGCAGAGAACTCCTTTTACTTTAGTGAAACCTTGCCGGAACCAGTTTATCTGCAAATACCCAAATGCTTCTGCTTCCAAGCAGGTCAAGGAATAGTAAGGATAAGGACCTGTAGATATTTTCTCTGTATCCTGAAAATTCCATGTCTGAACGGCAAAGTGTTATTAACCTTCTATGCCTTTGCAAGAGTGTGAGGTTTGAATGGAAAATAATATTGAACAACTCTCACTGACCATGTCACTGTTTCCCTCAGGGAGCCCCAGTTCACACAGCTGTTCAAAGCACTAGCCACTCTTGTAGCCAGCTCCAGTCTGTTGCAACATTATTATGTCTAGATCGACTTCTCAAAATGTCTGACTTTTCTTCTCTTAGCACATAATGTTTCCTGCTAATCAGTACTTTTTCAGTGCCTCCTCATGACTAGTGTCAGGGGAGTTCAAAGGAAAGATGAAACAGAGGAATACAAGACAGCAGTTCCTTGAGTGTCCCTCTTTTAGTGGACATTTTAAATGTACCTGAATGGAAAAGGAATGTAAAATAAATAGTGTTCTGCTGGAAGGAAGGCAAAAGTAGACTAAAGACAAACTTCTCCACAGAGAACTTTTCCTTAGGCTGAAATAAACAAAGGCAAGAGCTGAAAGTAACTGAAACTTCTTTGAAGGAGAGGCCACAGGGGAGCAATATGCTCTGGGACTCCCAACACATAGCACATTCTATTTTGGAAACCACAGATTTGATGGGAGTGCCAGAACAGGCATCAGTGTTCCAATGTCGTTGATGTCTGCACAAGCAAGCAGAAAGGAAAAAACAGTGGAAGTCTCAATTTTCAAATTAGCAATGTTCTGGAGAAGCCTAGAAGAAATGTGATCTTGAAATGTCCCATAGACATGGATCATTATCATAACAATGCAAATTTCAGGTCAGTATTGGCTTTTCTGCTGAATATCTTTTGCAGTGATTTCTCAATTGCCAGAGCTCAGAATAAAAAGCTCATGTGTTTATAGTCTTGTCCATAAAGCCAACAAATCAATGTACTTTATTTTATCGTCTCATTTGAAAACTCCTGTGACAAATGTGGTAACCTTTTTTAGTGTTCCTCTACCTTTGGACTGCAATAAATCAGAACTCATTTAACCTTTACTTCACTGGTAATTCCTCTACTTGGCATAGCAACTACCTAAATCTCAAATACTTGAGATTTACTTGTGCACACTGAGAATTAGGTATTTTGAATATGAATGAAATGTCAAACGGAATTTTCTATATATAGTTCAATTACAAAGTCATTATTTTTTTATGCTGTTGAACATCCAAAATACCCTGCAAAGTATTTCCATTTATGTCTTAATTATATATGCCATTCCTACAAAACAGTTATCTTGAATCTCCCATCCAGATCTACTTTCTTCAGATTTCCTCTGAAGATTTTTTCCTCCGCATAATGGAGCCTTGAACAACCCCTTTGACAGTGCTTGATTCTGCAAAGTACTCAAAAGAAATTTACAGTAATTTACCAAATTAAGTTGGATTGGGCCTGTTGCAGAGTAAAACATGCAGTACTACAGTCACTGTGACTTAGCTGTGCCGTGGCATTTTGAGAATGAGCATCACTGACTGTCTCAAGGCTGGTATGTGTCAGAACTTAAGCCATCATCACGTCACAAAGGGACTCTCATCACACAAAACAAGACTGTTATTGAAAGACCAATTGTTATCAGTATAATTTGGACTGTACAGTCAAAACTATTTGTCTATTACCACACATTACTCATTTCTTAACTACTTGTTTACTACCATTTCCTAAAGTTACTTGTGTGAACATTAAGGGGATTATTGTGGTGTGT
Source organism: Ploceus nigricollis (assembly GCA_013399945.1). Lineage (NCBI taxonomy): Eukaryota > Metazoa > Chordata > Aves > Passeriformes > Ploceidae > Ploceus > Ploceus nigricollis. The sequence goes on from VXBC01007503.1 coordinate 340,256, forward strand.
CAGAAGTTCCTATAAAAACCGCATCCCCATTTGGAAATGCATCAGCATTTTTCCTCCCTCAAAACAACTCCAAAAAAATGCTTTTTTTAATCCCAGCATTTATCTTTAGAATGTTTGTGTTGCCCTTTTAGTCAGCTTAGAATGGAAACACAAATTTTAAAGAGGTCTTTTTTCTGTCCCTATGAAAAAGCCTATGTTATTTACACGAGAGGGCTTACTCAATATCTCTTTTTTAGTAGAATTGAATCCCATGTTCTCATATTTGCACAACTAGAGAGCTTCCCCATAAGGTGCTGAGAAGGATAATAAATACTGTTATTTAGTTTAAAATGCCATTGAGGTTTCATTTACCAGCCTTGTCCACCAATCCTCACTGTTGTGCTCATAATTCACCTGGTTTTTCTCCTGACAAGTGTTTTCCAGAGTGATACTCCATTAAACCTTCTCCTTCTTTTCTCCCAACAGTGATTCTGCTGCCACTTGCATCCCTAATGGTGAGGGGGTCCCTCATTTGGACATCTGAACCAAAACTGATGACAGCAGCATGAAGACTTCAGGCAAAAGTCCAGATGATATGGTCCTCTTCGCCAACGTGGAAGGAGAGACAGAATTTTTCAGCAGGTAAGCTTATTTTCTCTTACAACACTACAAACCTACTTGCTCACAAGTAGGCTGTATCACTGGAGGTCATTCTTGCTTTCAGAGCCTTTCACTTAAAATTACCTCTTCTCCTCTTAGAAACTGAAGTTGCTTAAGAAAGAAGAGCAGAAAAGCAGTGAAACACTGGCTTACAAACGGCTTGAAACACAAACAGAAACTTCTGCTCCCCAGTCAAATTCTTGAATGGGCTTTGTTCTACATCCTCTATATCTCATTGACAAATGCAGTTTATCATTAATTGTTGAAAATTTTGTGAAAATTTGTATTTCTTAGGAAAAAGAATACAATCTGCTCCATTCTACAGATGGTGTTAAAACATTACTCCTGTACCATGTGATTAGTTATTAGCAAGAACCATCTCTACAGGACAAATCAGCCAATGGCTCCACGAGGAAAATAAACACTGAATAAGGAACTTAACAGTCAACTTGTAATTCACACAGACATAAAAAAGCACACTTAATCTCCCATACATATCTGTGCTTTAAATATACCACAAGACAATGAGGCTTTAATTATTATTCAATTATCACTTGGCATCATTACTGGATACATTATTTCACGTCCCCACCAAATTTTAAAAGTACTTGGGCTTTGAATATTCTTTAACATATCTGAAGTAGCTTAAGAACCACTTACTGGAGAATTCAAGTTCAAAGAAAATCAATGTGCAGAACTTGAGTTAGAAAAATAATGTATTTTCTTTCCCCAATTACATAAAACAGAAGTCCTATTACACATTATAATAAATTAATAATAAAAATTAGGATACTAAGAACTTAAAACATCCACACATTTTCTGTAGTTGGAATTAATTAAGCTCAAGAAAGTGCCAATACATAAATCTTTGATATGTTATGTATAAATATCTATGCCACAAGCTTATACTTACTTCAATGTTACATCTGTCTTCCTAGACTTAAATCAAAACCTTAAACCTAAATGAAAAATCTTAAAGCATAACAAAATGTTTCAGAAAGCTTCCTGTTTTGTTAACTGCACAGTACCTGAAGACCAGGCCCTGCATCCTCCAAGAACCTGAAGATCTGTGTTGATCCCCATGACACAGGCTGACACTACAGCTCTCGGCAGCCTCCTGCAGCCTGGTCTCATAGCTCATTATTGCTCCAGGCTCTTTGGCCAGCATGTGTAACACTATGTGACCACACTCCTGTCCTTCCTTCTTCTCACCCACCATTCAGGCAGACCTACATTGCACACTTGCACTAACACAGCTAAGTGTTGGCTGGGAACTGACTTGACTCTTGATCTCCAGACCTCTGCCAAAAGAATCCGTTCACACAGAAGCAGCAAAGCAATTTCTTCTTCTACAGTTCATTAACTTGTAAGATCTTCACAATGGGTTTAATCCCAGCATGTTTTTAATACAGCAATCACAGTTATTCATCAGTGCCACATGCTAACATTTCCATACTGGTACAGTGACCCTTTGTTTGCTAGAGCCTCCCTTTCCCTCTGTCACTGAACAACACCCCACGGGCAGAGCATCTGCAGCTGTCTGTCTCTCACTGCAGAAAAAAAATGGAATATTTTTGTTTTTATAAAACTACTTCATTGGGGTCAAGATATCACCCAGCACAGGTGAGTCATCTCTGCAGTGTTAGACATAGGAAAACAATTCACAGAGTAGAACTAGATGAGGTGAGATTTAATGCAAATTTTATAGAGGACTCAAGAAAACTTTATTTAACAGTCTTAAGAACTGGCTAAAGAAGTTTCATGCTCTGTGTTGTGACTATAAATAGTTAAAACACATTATATAACGGAGAGGATGTGATGTACAGCACTTAATGAAAGCATTCATTATGCATGATTAATACACCATTTCTCACAGTAGCCTGCTGGACAAAATGTCCAGCACACAGCTAGGAAAGTCTATAACATGTTGGGTGAGAAATTGACTGATGGGTAGTAAATCATGTCACATCAGGCTGGCAGACAATCACCAGCGGGCTTCATGGGGCTCAGTTTTAGGGCCAGTGCTCTTTGATGTTTTTATTTTAAATTACCTGGACACAGAAATTGAAAAAATGTTAAGTACTTTGCTGATGTTACCAAAAGAGGAAAAGCTGTGGACTTCCTCAGAGCTGGAGAGGCCTTACAGAGAGATATGGATAAAACTAGAGAGGTGGGCAATCATCAGCTACATGAAATTGAACAAGAGCAAGCGTTGGATTTTCTACCTGTGATGGGGTAATCCAGGTTATATGTACAAGCTGGGGGACAAGAGCCTGGAAAACAGCCTCATGCTAAAACAAGAGGGAGTTTGGATTGACGGCAAGTTGAATAGGAGCCAGCAGTGCCCTGCCAGCCAGGACGGCAGTTGTGTTCTGGGGTCCCTTAGGCACAGCATCGCCAGCTGGGCAAGAGAAATGATTGTCCCTCTTTGTGCTGGTGCAGCCTCACCTCAAATTCTGTGTGCAGTTCTGGGAGCTCGTCCAGAGGAAGGTGACCAAGGGGGTCAAAGATCCTCAGAGAAAGACTTACAAAGAGCAGCTGATGTCACTTACTGGGAAGCTCATTATCCCAATGCCAACACTGGGAAGAAAAGATCACATATTACACTTAGTCTACAGAGGAATTCATTTTGATTATGAAATGTTTGTGATTTTTAAAGTTTGAAATCTTGCAATTTTATTTACTGTTTTCATAAAAGCTTCAGAACTTGGAGGCAACAATTTATTTGAAAATATCTACTTCATGGAGTTTTAAACATTTAGCCCCTGTACCTCTTGAAAGGTTTGGAATCATGAAAACACAAAGTTTCAAATCAAGAACAATGCAAACTCAGTCTGGTATATTTTTTTAAATCATGCTTTTAATTCAGCTTCTCAGTATCATAATGGCCCACCTCAAGATTTTTAAATGTTCACAGCTGATTACACTATATATGTAAAAACATACTGCTTGTCTCATTAAATTACCATGATTTTCTACTTGGATATAAAACATAAAATATTAATTATCACTTCAGAAGGCACTTTCATCCCTCGATTTGAATGCTCAAGCTTAAGATTGCTACAAAAAGCTTGATGATCCCTTTTCTACTAGTATCCACGTCTTCCCTTTTGTTTATATTTGCAGCACACACATATACAATGGATGCACCATTTTCAGATATTCTGCTCTGGTCAGATGGTAACAATAGCTAGTCATTTTCTCTGATGTACCACTTCATCACCTAAAGAGGAACTTCAGATTAGCAGGGTGGGGTGTCTATATCTAAATATCTCCTATGCTGATACATAAATAATATGGACATATACACAAAATTACCTATCTCCTTTGTCTGAGTATTACATTCACATCCCTAATGGCTGCAACTGCTTGATACATAATCATATACAGATATGTGAATAGGGATGCTCCATAATAATTTCACTGCTAGTTCCACAAGGACAAGTAAACCAGAAGAAGAACATGAAATGAAGAAGGCTTGTATGTCTACAGGGAGACTCTAATTGGATTCAAGAATTTCAAATTCATCTCCAAATGCAGACAAGCAAAGACTGACTCACAGGTCTTTCCACAGAGAATGAATATATGAAATTAGCAGGAAAAATTCAGGTTATGTGGGCAGAAGAAATTCTATGAACCCAAATACATTTGTAGTATAAAAAAGCAAATAAAAGTAATGTATTTATATGGCTCCTAAGAGCTTCACAGCTCCTGAGAGAGGGTGAGGACCAGAAGAGAGGAAGAGCAATTGCCACATACCCATCACCCCAGAAGTAGACAAATACTAAGACATCAGAACACAGGCAGAGCTGGGTTAGTCTCAGGGGGACAGCTACTTTTCATGATGTCACTCAAGAAATCAAAATATAAACTGTGCATACCATGTTAGTGTGTGTATATGTATACATACATATACATATATATATGTTCAGTCTGAAGGAAGTGTATAAAGAAGGTGTCTGTCACCGTCTAGTTTTGTCCTCACAGCAGCAGGGACACAGGTAGAGGTCTGGGTGTACATGTAGGATACACTACTCTTTACAATTACTTGCAGCATCAGCTATAGCAGTCTGAAGGTAAAGCAATCTCTGTGCTGTTATTTAGACACATGATCTTGGACCTTGCTGCATGCAACTCTGTTGAACACTCCACCGAAAAAATACAACACAGGTTATTCAGATTGTGGCGTACTCCTTGGACAATTCTGCGCTACTGGTTAGTTCATATTGAAGGATGAAGATCACTTGTAATGCTGCTCAGTGATGTCATTAGGTCTTATGGGAAGAAAAATTGTAACAGCCCTACAAACAAAAGTAAACAGAAGGAACAGAGCTCTCACAAAGGCTGTTTCCATAAGTGCAGATACAAAGAGGGCTTTCTGAAAACTTCAAAAGTCCATGCAGTGTTGGAAGTTTTGCCATGCACATGCCCCTACAAAGCAAGACTGCAGAGATCCCAATGACTCTACAGAACCAGAGAGATACATAATGACATGAGCAAAGCAATGATTAAAATGGGGGTACACCAATCAGCTTAAATATAGAATGGCTCTCACCCACATACATTAACAAAACTATACATTCCCTGCTTGATTAAAGTACTATTCATGAGAAATGGTATTTATTACAATTTATCAAGCTTTTGTGTGAACTTTGGGAAGTGTAGCTGAACAACTTAAATTTAAAAAAGATGATGAATTATGATCAACTCATTATCAGTGCTGAAAATTTACCTTTCCAAATACACCCTCTCCATTTAAATCTTCAACTCTTCAAAGAAATTAAAGACCTTAAAAGTAACATAAATATACATCTTTCTCCTACCACACACCAAAAAAAAAAGGTTGAGGTGCAAATAAAGAATTTGAAGGTGATTAAAATTCATGGCACGTGGCTCTGATGAAGTGCATTGCTTTACTGGAAGTATCTGGAAAGATAAGCCTCCAGAAGCCAGGAGGCATCATATTCTTGACTATTCAGAGGGATGCAGAATGCTACTGTATTTCAGTTTCTACAATGAGCTTCGCCTACTGAGTGTAGATTAAAGTCATCAGATTTTCCAGTCCCACATATTACTTGATCAACCACAAAACCACAGTTGTCATGTCACGGAGAAATCACAGGCCTGTCTTTGTGTGCAAAGCGAGGTTTTAAAACAACATATTTCAAACCACTGAGAATAAACAGGTATGGCAGCACCATTACTCACTAATGCTGCACACTGGGGTAAATTAGCAAGTCAGAAATACACAGCATGTATCTTCACCAAGGCCAGCATCAGTCAAGATCATACACCACTCTAGTCATTGGGTTCTGGCTGCATGAGAGCAATGGCTCAGATCAGAAAATACAAAGAAATACAAAGCAAAAAAAGCAGAATAAATAGAGATTTGCCTTCAGGGCCACGTTGACAATAGCTAGCCTCTTTGGCATACCCAGAGATCATGAATTCACAGTTTCCTCATGAGTTTACAGCTGCTTTTCCACTGTCACAACTTCTGCACACTGGCGAGACAAAAGTGATGTAAAGCAGGGAGAGGAATTCTGAGCAAAGCTTGCACTGCCAGTGCAGATCCCTTGGTTACTACAACTATCTACTGCCCAGCTTACGTCTGGGTGCACAGAAAGAAAGTGGTTAAGGCCAACTACAGCAGACATCAAAACTCATGATGGAGCACAGGAGCAGTTCCTCACCAGCCTCCACCACCAGTTTGCATTATTCAAACCTTGGAGATGTGAACAATCAGTGCTGCAGCAGGGTACCCAGTACCTCAGACTTCCTGAAGATGACACTCCTAGATGGCAAATCAGCAGTGCTAACAAGACCACCAGAGATCACAGGGAGTGTTTCAGGAGCTCCATGCTGGTCTCCCCTTAAAGTCCCGTGTTTTCTGTGCCTCAGAAAATACAATCAATCTCTTTAAAATGAGATTAAGGTAAAAGAAACCTGCTCTGCCACATTTGTTAATTATTACACCATTTCTTAAAATACAGCCCTCTTGGTCCATAAAGCTACATGATTTCTGTGTGGATAATGTTACTTTTCTTCTTGCATCTACCCACCCCCCTTGCTTGCAAAGGAAGTTAGTAGTAGCCAATCAATTTACTAAATTTAAAACTCAAGTCAACCCATCAGCTGAACAGAGAGCTCTTCACAGCTGTCTCAAAAAAACCACTTTAAATATTCGCATGACATAGAAAAATCCGTCTGGAACTGGAATATTTCCTGCAATTTTCACAAGCTTTTTGCACTCTGCCTCAGAAGTTCAGGTCAGCTGCTACATCACCCTCTCGGAAAGAAAGCAAGAGGGAGGGGCACAATCACACACTGTCAAAGATCTGGAACACATTTTAAACTGGAACAGCTCTCAAAGGGGGTAAACTTTAAGAAGATAAAATGGCTCAGAGGAATTACTGATGGCTCTTTGCAGTGTCTGTCATTTGTCTGCTGTTATGTGTTGTTTCCCCCTCAAAACTCCTAAGTCTTATAACCATGTAGTTATAACAAAACCCTAGGCTTTGCTCTTGCATTACTAATTTTAAAACACTTGGATTCTGTAATATCTCCTTAATGTTTGGGATTATATGTTGCTAAAAGCTTGGTTAAAAATTATTTCTGAATGCTTAAGATAAATGAGCAAAAATACCCAGATCTGCAGAATTTAGTCTGCAGAACGTTTTCTTGCTGCTGAGTAAAGGCATATACCACACACATTAGTGAATGTCTCACACTAAAGGTCACCTCNGCTTAAGTCTCAGCTCCTTGATCACCTTGACCTGCTGCAGAGGAAACTAGGCCCACAAACCCTACTAGAAATTCCTCAGATATCAAAGGATTGCACAGAAAAAGAGCAAAAAGTCACTTTTTCTGCCCTCCTGGTCACTTTGCAGCAGAGACGTGGGAAAAGGAATGGCTGCAGAATTGGGCACTGCAGAGCTTTTCTTGTTGGCTCAGGCTCAGGAGGGTTGTGGCAGGAAACCAAGTACCTGTAAACTTAAAATACTTTAATTTATCTTTTCCTCCTGCCACTTCCACTTGTCCCTCGGATTTTCTGTCACTTAGGTTTCTCTGTGATATGATAGGACAGAATTCCTATACCTTTCTCTCAAGTCTTCCCTGTAGCTTAGCATAGGCACCAGAAATGACTACTACTTTCCTCTTCAATGTATAGGAAGCAATCTCAAAGGCAAGACCATGAAAGCAAAAACAGGGCAACAGCATTTTAAAGCACTCTCATCTCTCACCTGGGAATACAAAGGAGCAAGTTGGCATTATCTCACCCATGCTTATTAATGCTTCTAAAGCCTCAATATTTCACATCTTAAACCTATAACCACAAACCCAGTCACTTTCAGGGGCAACAGTGGGGACTTCAGGCCAGGAAATGGACATACCAGACACCTGATGACTTCTGATAGTGATACAGCCATGATGTGCTGTGGTAACATGACTACATACATGACATTGCAATAGAGAATAGGGGAAAAAAAATTCACATTCTCTTTTGTTAAAGTCCTCAGTGTAGTGTTAATAAAATTGCTAAAACACAGCATACAAAGACAACATCTGATCCCACTCTCCCCACTTACTGTAACTCCCTGCTATCTGCTCCATCACATGCTTCAAAGGACTTCAAAGAGCCCTAAATTTCTAACCCTGAGCCCTCTGGCTCAGCTATCCACAAGGCTGTCACTTATACTCCTGATCTAGTCTTCATTCTTTAACAAATAGCTCATTTGACATCCATGGCTTCTCCCTCAGCTGCTTAATTTACCTTCCCAACTTTAATTTTACTGCAAGAAAATTAATATAGCATTTAAAGGAAATGCAATTTACTGTAACAATACTTTCCAAAGTTTTTAAAGAAATATCAGGAGGAAATCAGGGAAAAAAAGTCTACAGCAGTCAATCTGTTTGTAGGTCAAGAAGTTTCCCTGAGCACACATGTAGTTCATCTGCAAACAGAAATGAGAAAAATATGGAACTAGAATAGGCTGTTTTATTGCAGCCTCATTAAATTTGCAAATCTCTCTTGCTCCAGTGTGCTATGGAAGAAAAGAGAGAAAGAGTTTTTTACAAGGAGCAAGATACAACAGCACCGTGTCTGTATGTCTCTAGAGACGCTTTCAAATCTGCTCAGGAAGACTGCCTGCATTTTATAAAAGTTGCTAGAAATCTCATATAGCTGTTTGTAATTCATAATTTGGAAAGTTCTTAAGATGAGAGGGGTAAATCAGCAATTATCCTACCAGCCCAAAAGAAATGAGTGTAAGGCCAGCCCTTGGCCATCATGTACAGAAGCCATTCTCCTATAGTCTGGCAGACACTTTCAAATAGAAGTCCCTCCATACTTCAATTTGTTTTTCTCTCAGGAACTTACTTTTATTATTAGAATAGATTCCGCAGTGGAACCAGTAGGCCCCAGTCAGAAGCTCAACCCAAGCACGCTCGTCTCCTTTCCTGGCTAGGACATTCAGGCTGTGCATCAAGAAACAAGACAGCCAAACCCCAGCTCCTGCCATCGAGACTCTCTAGACCTCAAGAGCCACAACTGCACACATGTCCAGAGACTTATGTTCTTCTGACAAATGAGATCATATGTGGTTTAGTCACTTAAGACATGCACTGAACAGCACAGAGCAGAAGGACAGCTCCTTTTCTGCAGGTATACTGAAACTCATCTTGAGAGTCTGCAGCAATGCTTTCTCACGTTGAAGTACAAGGGTCTTCCCTCTCCTTATGGTTATGGAGAAGGAAGAACACACTGGGACAATCTTGCCTTTCATCCCAAAAAGCTATACATCTGCATAGCCAGTACGTGTTACTGCATTCTGCCTTTACAGCCCGGCTGGGTACTTTGAGTCACTGAGAGCACCTCGGGCCCCAGCCCAGCACAGCACTGCACTGCAGGGAGCCCCAGGAACACGCTAGCCCAGAGCTCAGCTCCTGCCCAGGAGGGTTTTGAGCTTCACCGGGATGTCTGGATGAGTCACCGATTTGATGCAGGGACTTGGCTGATCAAAACCTAGCAGAACCTTTTGCAGCCAGCACTGGGGAGACTTTCCACACACAAAATATAAAGGCTCTGTCAGTCTACTCAGAACAGCAAACTCTTCCCTAGGGAAAGGAAAAAGCACTAAGTCATGGAAAGCTTATTTTTCAGTGGCTGTCCAACAGTTCTTGTTAAAAGATTACCCTGAAATCAGAGCAGCAGAGGAGTATTGCCTTTTCCTTATTCTTTCTCCCTGTGAGACAGGAAATCTGCACAGCTGGGGTTGTCGTCTTAGAAACAATGTTGGCTTTTTCCCTTGCTAGTCACATTTGATTCCACCTATACTGACGGACACCATTAAATTCATGCTGACCTCGTTAACCCATTGGTAATACTTAAGCTGTATGTGTTTTGGGAACAGTTGTCTTTGCTCCTGGGCTGGAACAACACACATTATCACTGTGTGCAGATCAGGAACTGGAATCCTGGAAATAGCAGGCTAATGAAGCAGGAAACAGCAAGTGCTAGCTCCATCCACAAATGTCTGCCATTCCTTCTCCCTCTAGTCAATCACCCACCCATACATACCAGAGCAGACAGTTTACCTCTGCTCAGTTTTCAAGGATCCCTGTTGTGGACCTCTCCACTCTTTCATTCTCATTCATCTTCCTTTCTCATATTTTACTCCCACCCAGGTCTACTGTTCAATAAAAAACCAGGATACTTTCCAGAAGCTGTAGAGCTTTTGTTATTCTATTTCAAGTGTTACAGATTTTTTGCCATAAAAGTGCAGCCTCCTAAAACATGCCAGTTCAGGCCTTTGAAAAGTCACAGGTCCAAAATCACCCTGAGTTAAATATTTTGAATGACAACATTGTAAAACAAAAGAAAAAAAAAGTTATTTACCTTTTGATATGTTATGTGTTTTGATTTTTTATATATTTTTGGCTCTTACTCCCTCTAGTAACAAAATCCCATTCCTACCAGGCAAAGATTAACTTTCGTTCCTATGTGCCTTTTTTTGCAGCAGCTTACATAGGTGAAACAAAACAGAAACAGTCTGATAGAGGAAAAAATATGTTTCTGCATTGAAAAGCTAAAGCTTTATATAATTTACCTAAGCAATTATATCTTCCCATGCTTCAAAAATTTGTATTTTACCTGTTTATAATTATGTCACTAGAAGAAGAAAGGCATATTATGTTTACTGCTTGCAACAGTCATATCCACTTCTGACAGGGGTGAATTTGCCTCATATTTGGGAATATGTTTTTCAGCAATTTTGTGAGAAAGGAAGATTCCCTGCCAGCCTCAGAATACTATGTGCATATTTAAAACCCAAATCTAGACTGCAAATAATAACATAAGATCCAAACACTCTTCCTGAAAGACAAACTTCCATTTGTTAGTGCTAGTGAAAGTCTCCTTGGATGACGGCGTCTAGCCAGTAAATGTGGACTTGTGGTTACTCTGCACATCAAGGCACATTTCCACATTCAAATATTCTGATTCCTAAAAATGCTTGCATTTGGTTGGAACATGTAGTGCCCACATCTCTGCTCCTCCACGAAACTTTCCTCAGGGAGCAGAGATGTGGGCACTACAGGAATATTCTTCATGCCTCAGCTCTGTTTTAAAAGTTCTTAATTCCTTTCATAACAGTAGAAAATAAAACCAAATTCCATCCATTCCTGACCAGTACAGGATGGGATGAACCAGCCAACAGAAGACTCAATTAGGACCTGCTCATAAGTACTGAAACCACCTTTTGCTTCAACTGAAGCAAAACACAGTTTTAGCTAACTGTGTTTAGATGACAAAGACAACATTCCCAAAGGAAAAAAAATATGGTGAATTAGTAGCTAAAAATACACTAGCTGGTCATCTCTAATGCCTTAGCCTGTTCTGTGCAAACACCTTCATTGCAGTGGAAAGATAGGTCTCAGTCTGATGCCCTCAACTCCCTTTTCAAAAAAAACCAGTTAAGTTGAAAAGCTGATCTTCTACAAGCAGAAAGAAACCCATCCATTGCAGAGTTATACTGGTAAAATTCCAGCATTTCCAATTCAGCCCTTAGATTACACCATAACTTTCCAAGGCAGACAAGCTCTAAGTGACTCATCTGGAAAGGCAAACACCATTTATTTTTGACATTTATATCTTATGAATTATTAATTGGTTTTCTGCATCTAGATTGATTTTGCATGAAAAGGAATTTCTGGCAGAGACCTTAAAGCTGAAAAGTGTACAGATTGGAAAAGAACTCAGCAATAACATCTATCTGTCTAAGTGTTGCTTAAAAGAGCAAATCCTGTTAGTCTACTGAAAGTCATAAAAGACTAAATGAACATTTGCATGAAAATTTTCTTTCTAGAGGAAAAAAACCCCAGTTTTTATCTCTAATGAAACTTGTTCTCCTTCCACCCTGTTTCACTGCAGTTTCACTCTTCCCCAAAGACGCAGAACAAAAGTGATGTCTAGTGCTTAATGGCACTTTAAATTGAAAGATAAACAGTATCTCTGCTGTTTCTGCACAACAGTCACTGAATTTCATAACACAAAGGTGAAAAACAAGCTCTATATCAAAATGTTTAGATAAACTCTTTTCACATGTAAAGGCCTTTTGCAGCCAATAGAAACTGGAAATTAGGCAATCAAAAAGCGTAACAACTGATGTATAAATAACACAAGTTATTAAAAACATCAAACTGAAATCCACAAAAAATATTATGGAGGCAGAGGGCAATAAAAACACTTTAACAGTGTGAAGTGTTCTGCTGCCATAGAATTGTGGGGGAAAAGGCAAGGAAAGCCAGTATTTTTTCTCTGTTTTAGAATGTCTGCTTACAAAGGATTCAGCATAGCAACCCCTTTTGACAGTGATAACAAATCCCAGGAACATAAGACCAAAACATGGCCTGATGAAAATCACATCAATGCTGTCAAGGATCCCAGCTAGTGGCACCTATCTACTCTGAAATAGATATGCATTCAAGTCTTCAATTCTCCTCTAGTAAGAGGTGCAATAGCCAAATGAGTGGTTGAATTTCTTGTTCTTTCAGAAGGTCCTCTGGCATCACACCAAACCACAAGGTTATACTGCTGCTGCCTCAGCAGCACCTTTGCTGGGATCAAATAACACTCCCTTTCTGTGGAGAAATGATGATGGGCAAAGAAGGTGAGCATAAACTGCTGCACTCAGTGTGAACCATATGATGCAGCAACAACTACGTCAGTCCAATTTCAGTCTACAGAATTAAAAAAAATTGAAATATGCTTATTTATAAAGATATGTCCTCCATCACAGACACAAGAACATCATCACTATTACATCAAGTGCAACTACACGCCCACAAATCATTCTGTCCAGGTCCATCACAGTGATTTCCATCTACAGACAAATTGAAAATATGCTGAACTTCAAACAACCACTTCTAATTTTCCATTTTCTACCATGCAGGTCTGTAGAGCTTCCATAAAGGGAGATCTTATGAAAAATGTAAGCACAGTAAATAGCAGTTTCTCTCTTTTTTCTCCACTTTGGGAAGAAAGAAAATAATTAATTTTAACTCCTAGCACTTCTATGACAGATTGGATGGATTCCTGTGATGTGCTATAACCTGAGATTATAAAGACGCTACTATTTTGTCTCCAAGATTAAGTGCAGGATTAGATAAGCACTGAAAGCAAGGTAATTGTGCTGTGGCAAACATCATTGCAATAATACCACGCTGTAGCTCAATTTTCTTTCGTCTGATTATTTACATATACTTAAGAAAATATTGTCCATCAGGGGCCACTGCCTGAGAATAAATTGAGAATCACAGTCACAGAAGTTTCTGGAAAGCAGCAGAAAGAAGACCTTTTAGTTCTAAGATAAGAGGTTTGGAGGATGTTTTGGCTGTCCCTGAACATATCACAGACTTTCACTGGTAAGAGGGCCATGAGTCTGCTTCATCAGGGCACTTCCCACTAAATGCTGTCCATACAGTTTCTCTTCACATGTACTCACAGAGTGGCAGCAGCTCCTTGGGGCCGACAAAGCAGATTTTCAACTCTGTCCCTCTTGTCGAGCTTTTAAAAGCCAAAGACTTCACTGGTACACTACTAGGTCATGACAGTCAATGTTCAAGCTGCTCAAGCCTCCATCCTTCACAAAAAATACATCAGACCAACCCAGCACCTCCCTTCTGTTTGCAGTTAGGAGCTACATAAAACCACTGAATTTTCTGCGCAGTAACCTCTGCAAAATCTTCTTCAATTAAAATTGGTTATGCTGCTCCAGCACTTTTATGCAGCATGCTATCAGTACGCTAGTCATGAGGACACATTTAAACTCAAAGACAGTTTTGCATGAGTGACCAAGAGCATCCAGTTCTTCCTTGCTATGTAATAATTCCAGTTAAGATGGAAGTCAAGATATGAAAGAAAAATCTGATGCATGCTGTGTTTTGAGCACAGCATCCATGGATATTCTTTGCCTCCAGACATCACTGGGAGAAACCTTAGAGATGGGTGTCATTTAGTGCTCCAGCTTTTATATACATATATAAAAATAGAAAGTGTATCCGTCAGTTAAAAAGTTACTACAGTAAAAGATGTTTGAGAAATCTTAAAAAAAAAAAGCCATGATCTTTTTAGTACAAAAAGCAGCAGTTCCTCCAATCAGATTTAGAAACAGTGTTTGAAACTGGTGCAGACTGTTTAAGCTATCAACAACTCAGAAGGGTTACACAGTATCCAACTAAAGAGCAATTTAGATTAAAGTTAATTTTTCACCCTTTCAATTATGTAATATCAATAAAAGGACGCATGGGAATGATGCCAAATGCGAATAATGTATCTGGCAATCAAGCTAGAGTGCACAAACAGAAGGAATTTCCCTACCTGCTGTGGAAATAATCCCCTCTGCAGCTAAGTAAGTATTGTTTTCTAAAAATAGTCTTTATTCCAGGTCAAAATTTTGCTCCCTTTCCTTGATCTCAAAAGGTAGCGCTCCACACTGAGAGAAACCAACAGACTGCCAGTGGCGCATGCCTCTCAGGCAGAGGTTTCTAGCAGCCTGTTTGGGCTCTATCCTCAGAGCCACACTACCCTAAAAACGACTCTCCTTCTGCCTTCCTCAGACTGCTCACAAGTTTCCATGCCACATGAGAAGGGAGCTCATTAAGTTCCACATCAGCGACACTTGGCGCAGCATTTGCCGTAAGAAAAACATAACGCTGCCCAGCTTTCCAGACCAACTCGCACATGTACCTCTACATGTGAGGAAACATGGAAAGAGAAAAGCAGACCCACTGTGAGTCCAGCTTCAACTACAGTCAGCTGGAAAAGACAGCTGATGTCCTATCACTAGAAAAGCAAACACAGCTCCCACACAACACTGCAGGACAGTCAGGAACATGTTGTGAATACAGAGTGTGCTAGAGATGAAGGAAAATATTGATATCAACCGAGAGCAGTAAAAATTGGTTAGTTGCAGTTTGTTTAGTAAGTGGACTGCATCATACGTTACAGAGAAAAACATTTTATATACTTCTGACCAAGGAATTAAAAAAACATTCTGGCACATGAACCCCAATATTCTCTTTTTCACAAGAGAACCAGTGTAGGCAGGCTCTGAATTAGCACAGAATCCCTAGGAAGACCACAGAATTTTGTGGACAACAGCATAGAGTCTCATTTGCTTCTTATTAACCAGCAGAGTCATTACCTTATTGCACCATTCACAGGTTACCTTGTTAAAGACAGAAGCATAGAACTTTTCACCTAAAGTAAGGGCATCTAACAAGCTACTGACAATGATGAGCGGAGTGGAAGTAATTTCTTCAGATGTTTCTTTCAATATCAAACATTTTTCTCGATAGAACTGTATACACTGGTTAATTTGGTCTTGGTGTTGAGACGAATTTAACCATGAAAGCAGAATACAGTGGTAGAAAATAAACCATACTACAGGCTTTTGGTTTAAATCACCACATTCATATTGCTTTTTAAATGTCAGTCACTTTTATTCAGTTGTTTCAAATGGAACATCACATGTGGCCACTCCCAGAATTTTTGTTAATCTCTTTCCCTATGAAATTATTATTTTCTGAAAGCTTAGTTTTGACTGTGCCTCACAAGAGCCGTACTATGCAATGAATGCAGTCATGTGGAAACAAAGCTCACGCTATTTTAAAACAGCTCTGTTTAAATGCCCCAGACTGTCAAATCTGTATCACCCAAAGTGATTGTGGTAGTTTTGTAACTGTACACAAACCTGGAGGAAGCAATATTCTGTCAGTCACACTGGCATAACACTATTGGCAAAGGAGTCTGCATGCCTAAAGAAAAAGGGACCATTTGGTGGCACAGCACTTTGTTGTCCATTTCTGGAAAAACACGCTTTAGATCCTCCTAGCTTCAGGATGTATGATAGATCTGCAGCAGCATGTTTACTTTCAGATGGGGTTATTTCTCCTTCTTAGGTGCTCTATGGATATTAGAAGTAAGTGAACAACGTAACCTGCTCCACACTGGTCAGTCTAACACCTGTATTAATGCAATTCTGTATTAATGTCAGGACTTCCAGACTCACCCTGCTTTTACAAACTCAGGAAGATTTCTCTAAACTTTATTTATCTGCTGCACAGAGGTAAACCCATTAGTATTTCTGAAAGGCGAAAGGGTGAACACTCGACTCATTCCAGAAGGTGCAAAGTATTCTGCTCTTCAATGTCTCACTGCTGTTGCAGTTGGTCCATGAAAGCTGACAGGCATTAAGTTTTTCAGCACGGCTGCTAAACTGCCAGTACTTCATGCAGGTTAGTTTGACATTTCACAAATCAGAAAACAATAAATGAAATTAAATAAAATGTTTACATTGTATAAAACAATCCAGATGTTGATATGACTTGGGACTCTATTAAAACAGCACATCATATAAATAAACATGAATAAGAACCAAATCAATAATTTAGAATTTTTTAAAACTTCCTATTTGTCTGGTCCTATCTGGAAAGCTTCATTCATGCCAGCAATGTCAATCTGTATTTCACGTGGTGTTTAACCGCTAGTCAAAAGGATTACTCCCTGGAGCAAGGTCAGCATAACTATGTCGTGGATTTCTCACTCATAATGCAAAGAAGCCAATAAGCAGATCACTCTTCAACATACTTGTGAGTCATTCTCATATATGAATGTGTCTTCATGGCTTGATGAAAACAAACTGTGAAAGTCCAGGCTGGGGCCAAAAATCCCTGGGTCATCAGATTTCAGGCTGCTAAATCTGGCATCAGAGACTTAAATATTTTAGTTCCAAACAGCTAAAACTCTTCCTTTCTTCTAAATGACAGTACTGCTGACAGTCAGTGTGAGAGTATCATCTGAAGGACAAAACAGCGTGCACAGACCTTTCATACCACGCTCTGTCAAAAAAAGATGTTCACCTCTGCTGCTGCAGGTGCATTCTCATTAGCTTACAGTAATGGAGAACTGAGATTTCTAGTACTAAAAAGTGAACTTCAGCTTGCCTGCTTCTTAAACATGGACAGCACAGACACTGAAATTCTCATTTTCAGTACCAGAACTCACTGCCATAATGATGATTCCTAGGCTGCTCATAGCACCATAGACAGCAGGGGAAGAAACAACAAAGTAAGCAGCAGCAGATGGGCACTGCTGGATGGGCTCAGGCACCCTTACCTGCTCCTTATGGCATCTGTTTTGAGTGCAGCCGTTTTCTTGCAAGGCTTATTTTACCAATGATGCAGCACAATGTGGCATGAAAGGTGAGACACAGTGTTAATTCAATGCCTTCATTCACCCATGCAGGACTTGGTATAAAACCATGGCATTCAGAGTTATAATGTGTACTGGTGTAACTACAAGGTATGGAAAATCAGAATTTGGACAAATATTTGGATTAAGGATCATTTTTTCAGGGAATATTTACCCATAGTGCTCAAGAGATGAGATGCATGAGAAGGGGAAATAGATGGGTGTTGAAAAGTCTAACAGCTGAATGTATCTTGTGTGCCTGGACCTAGAGATTGCTTGCAGTGACCAAAACCCCTAGCTGAAGATGCCTGCAATGGCAAGCAATAGGAAATAACCGCGGATTTTGTATTTAGTTACAAGCAAAACAAAAGAAAAACTCAAACAAACAAACCAACCAAAACCACACAAACAAACAACCAAAAAAAACCCAAAATCACAAAAAAACCCCCACCCACACTGCATGGGTTTGGTGCCTACTCTCCAGATCTAAATCAATTCCTCTGACTTCTATGAAACCATTTTAGATTTAGCCCCAAAGCACACTAAGTCAGAAATTGTACCCTTGCAGACTGTGACACACAAATTTTGTATTATGAAACAACTCAACTACTGGTGAAACACTCACCCTGACCTTCCTGCAATATCACACCATGCCTAAAGCAACAGAACCAAACCTCATTACTCGGATTTCAGCTGTGGTCTAGACCCACGAAACAAAAAGGTCATGTTTATTGCTGTTTTCCCAAAGTCAGGCTAAAACAAACAACGCCTATGGAAACACGGTGCACAGACCTCGGTAGGGAAGGTCTGAGCCCACGGCGGATATTTGCTGCAGCAACTGCCCCCGCGGGCTCCGAGCGCGGAGGTCAGGGCAGCCCAGGAGCTACTCCCGCCCCCCGGGAGCCCCTGCCCGCTGCCGCAACGCGGCCGGAGCCGAGTGGGGCGAGACGCGGCGGCCCGGCAAGCCCCGGCCCTCTGCAGATGGACGCCCCTGTAGACCCACCGCCCTTCGTGCACATTCACGCACCGTGCACACCCGGCCAGACACACGGCCCCTCGCACGCTCACTCATCACGCACGACCGGGCACAGCATCCGCGCAAACCCCTCAGCCTGCATACACTGGAATGGAGACCGCGCACGACCCCGCGGGGCGCACACCCGTGCATGCCCACGCATACGCCGGCCGCAGCCGAGCGCGCTCCACGCGCAAGGAAAAGGCTCGGTACCTGCGTGGCTTTGTGGAACTGCTTCTTCAACCCGGCCACTGACATGGCTAGGGCAGCGCGCGGCAGCCGTGCGGAGCGGAGCGGAGCGGAGNGCCGCTCGGCCGCCAGCCCGGGGACCCGCGCCCCGCACATCCGCCCGCCCCCGCCTGTGGCAGGCAGCGCTCGCACGCGCGCGGACCGAGCGCTCGTCCGGTGCGGACACCCCCGGGATGGGCACTCGCCCCCCGCCGAGTCGGTCCCTGTCACGGCCTTGGCTATTCTCCGTCCTCCCCGTCCTGCGCGGACCTCGGTCTCACCTCAGCAGCCTTCCCGGCAGGGATCGGGATACTCGTCCCCGCGGGACATCATCCGGGGAAATGAACCCGAAAAGAAATTGGCGGAGCAGTAATGGGGGCAAGAGAGGAAAGCAGTAGCAGAGGGAATGTCAATGTTGGCCAGTTTTCTGCAAAAACGTCTCTAAGCGCGCCAGCTTATTTGGGCCTGATCGTGCCTCGCTGAAGCACAGTTGGTACACAAACCCCGGCTAATTGGGATTCTTTCAACAAGTGCTGGTTTTTTTCTCCCGTCAGATTCTCAGTGATGCATAGAAAAGCAGTTCTAAATTTTGCCTGTTCCAGCCTTCTGGTGTGGCTTTTGGCTGGAGAGTAAAAGCCTAGAACCCAGATAAAAGTCATGTACTTTAGCAGTTCAGTGTTACAAATACTAGCAGAACAGTAATTAGCAATTATTAGGCTCTGCCAGCAAAAGACTAAACAACATGAGCAATGTGATCCAAACACAATGATCCTTCTCTGCAGGCTGAACCAGTCACTGCATATGTGTGCTGCAAATTAGCACAACGGAGATTCACACTCACAGCTCCTCAGCTGTTTGAAGGCAGCCATGCTACACTGGTGCTTAATTCGATCACAACAAACACTCATCACACGAGCTAGTTAGCATTTTCAGAAGCACCTAAAGCTGTTTATAAACTCTGTGAGGGCTTGCCATGGTGCTCCACGCAGGCTTGTTGCACCTAACCGAGCTGCACTGCTGCAGTCTTCAGGCACATACCATCTCAGCCCTACCAGATGTGGGGAAAGGGATGATAGCACACCTCTGGGCATCCAGAGGCAGAGCCAGGCCTCCAGATCACTGATACAGTGCAGTTCTTGGAAGTTACTTGGAGTGAAGAAAAGGATCTTAAATGGAAGTCCTGTGAGCACTTTTGGAAGCATTATCAAAGTTTTTGATTGTCAAGAATGGCAAAATAAGAATACCTCTCTTCTCACTGGAGAGTGGGAGATGGTAATAACCTCATCCTGAGCATGAGTAGGAGGCACTGCTTTCTGGCCTAGTCCCAGGTCCGCACAGAAACACTTCCACCCACTCTAATAGTAATATTGTTTTAAAGGATGAAAAATAAGACCATATGAAGATACTAGGCAGAGAGTGGGAGTGTCTTGTGCCAGCCATTGTGCTTTTAATAGAGAACTCCCATTGTACCTAGTACTTGGGAAAGGGCATTTCAGTCTGGAAACACAGTGAGAACTAAAAAGTAAACCTATGATAAATGCCATAATTTTGAATTATTTTTATAAAATTAAGAATATATTAGTATGTTACTAAATAACTGGCTTTCAGTGGTAACATTTCAGGATCTAACTTTTGTTGGCTATTTCAAAAGAGTACATTCCTGTCCACTACAAATTTTATGTGAAAATTCTATAAATAAATAATCAATAAATAGACATATAAATGTCCGCCAAATTCAGTATCAGGGTGATGAGCTGGAGAGACAGGGTATCCCTCATTTTCAAGGGTATTAGAAACCCTGCTGGTCCCACTGCCTGTTGATTGAAATGATACCTGGCTACAAATCAGCCCAAATTGTAGTTGAATGCCCTGATTCACCTATATTATTGTCTGTGTATTCTCACAGCTTAATCTGACACTTCTGCTCACACTTCTCTCCTTTTCTTTTTCTTCTAGAATATCTCTATTTCTGGGAGTGGAAATCTTTATTAATCTTTATTAAAGCACAGTTCATGTGTATCAGTGTCAATGGACTTAAAACCCCTTTATGTAAATTAAATAGTGACACTTCTTGGACAAAGAGAAATTAATTTACTGACTGCTCTTTGGTATATCATGTCATTTGTGATGTCTTCTCCTGGGGAATCTAAATAATGCTTTGAGATCAGCTTTAGTGAGACAACTTCTGGTTTGTTAAACTATAGCAAACAACAAATGTTTGCCTATAATGTATCACATCTGATTCTAAAATATTTTTATGTAATTATGACATCTATACCTGTAAGTCCAAATCCCATTTAAAAATGAATAAGTATGATAGGCTAAGCACTTCTTTTTATTTCACATGGAAAAAAAAATTAACAACAACTTAAGAATATTGCCATTGTTGCAGCTGCAAGAAATAATCAAGTGCAGGAGAGACAAAGACTTTTGTAGGTGAAAGCCTAGTCCTTTTGTTTCACAGACTGTTATGACATAAGGTTGTGAATCACTACAGTTCTTACATAACTTACAGCTGAATCTGCAAATTTAGAGCTGCATGCTCATTCTGACAGTCATTTAGTGAAATAAATGGAAATATTCACTTCAATATGTCTTCAAGGATTTGATTCATACTTCAATTTATACAGCTTTTTAGATTTTTTTCCTCTTAAAATGCAGGTAGGTAACACTTCAACAGCACAACATGTAAAGCATAATAAAATCCACTTGATAAGTTGCCAACCGAAATAAATAAAATGCTAAAAATACAATTAAAACATTAGCAAAAAGTGTTTGCAAAACCAAAAAAACTAATTCCAAGAGAAGACGGCATGGATGCTAAATCCTTGAAGAAATTGCAGTGGAAGCAAATCACTCTGTTCAGCACTTGGGTAATAAAATCACATTGAAAACCAAAGGTAAATATAATGGAACAAAAAAGAAACCAGNAAACCCCTAAATATTCTTAGAGAATTCATTCATATTTTACTGGGGAAGAATTTGGGTATTTATTAAGTTCCATATGGTGCTACGTCAATAACTTTACATGAAATATTTGTTGATATTTTCACAATACTTGAGTAAGACAGAAAAACATAAACATCTTTATGAATAGGAAAGGCTCCACAGGAGGTGTGGTCAATCACCCACAACTGATCAGGAACTGTATATCTCAGTCAGAAATTAAGCCAGAAATTAAAAATCAGAACCCTCATTTGAAATCTAATCTGGGCTACACTACTACAGGTCAGCTGGCAAAGACATCTAAACCTAAGCTGAATCAGCAGGCAATGAAGAATTGCATGAGCATTAAAATAGTGCTGACTTTTAAAAAGGGTGAAAGATGGCCATGTAAGTGTGAGACATAAAGGAAGCAAACAAAAAAATCTGTTATTCTATTATCTCTTAAAAAATGAATTCCTTCATTTATTAGGAAATATTTTGTCAGCTTGTGAATGTAAAAAGACATAAGGCAATAAGTTACAAGCAAGGGAAGATGGAAACACCTAACAAGAAAAGAATCAAGGCAGAAAAATATCAATAACCTCTATCCTTTTGTTTGAATCACAGGAACCCTTTAATTTCATTTCACACAAACCAATAAAATTAAGAAGGATTAACAGCATTGTTCTTATCAGTTAAGTATTATTACTCTTCCAACCACAGAAGATACAGATTGAATAGCTGAATTTTTGTGTGTTTCGAGCACGACATAGATTATCCAGGTTTGGTAGATTCACCCTTCCAAATTATCTATCTCCAGTCTCATGAATTTATGACATCTATTTTGTTTCTTAATAGATGGTCAACAGATGAGATTTCCTACAACGTTCAAGAGTTCCTCTTTATAAAAGTACAAAAAGCTTGACTGGACACAATACCATTACTCTCACAGTATTCTTCCTCAAACACTGTTCATTAAAGCTCAACAGATCCCCATGCTCAAAAGAAAACAAGGTCTGTGTTTCTTTCCATTATACCTTAGTAACAAGCACTTTTTTGTTTGTCTTAACTGATGAGAGCCTTTTCTGACAGGGTACTTTTGATAAGATTGTTGCTGAGCTCTGTCCTGTCTGTTCCCAAAGATACATATTTACTTCTAGTCCGTGTTCTATGAGGTGTGCTATTAGTCCTGCTGTCCTGCATGAATGTTGTGCCTTGCCCATTATAGTTGCATATTTGAAAAATGCAGGACAATGCAATCATGAATCTTGGCTTTGTGGTTAACCACCAGCAGTAAGCTAGTAAGTCTTTGTTAACTGCTCCATTAGTTATAAAGAGAGAGCATGGACTGGTTCTTTTCAAGCTTCAAATCTCCTTTAATTTCAATTTTGCAAGAAGTTAAATAAGTAGTTAGATCCCTCATTTACTGAATACTGCCTAGTCTGGATAATAAATAGATCTTTAAGAATCACATCTAAAATTCATTTTCAGCCACCTTAATTTCTTTAAATAGCAATTTTTAGCTATGTTTTGTACGAGCAGCTGCTTCAGTATAACAACCAAGAAACATCAGAAAAATACCTGCAGACAAGACACAGTCTTTGGCCAATAAATTTAGTACGAGTTCACAGCTAGGGCACCTAGCAGCACGGAATAACCTGGATCAATTTCAGAGATGCTGGAGCACCTTACACAGTTGCTTATATACTTGATGCATTGTCTAGGCATTGCTGTCTTAGTAGACCAGAAGTCCTGAAAGCACATTTTGGACATCTTCAGGTTGTTTCTAGTGCAGACAAGATGCATGCACACGTATGCCTGTGTTTGTGTGCATACAGAAGAACAAGAGGCATGCCTTAGGTAATCAGCTACCTTAGATTGCTGAATCAAAAATTTTAATCAGCAAAACAGGCTAAATTGCTCATGTTCTGTCCCTTGTCTCATTGCAACAGATGATGAGCTACTAAGCTGCACAGATGCCAGCATGGCCACATCCCCAACTCCCAGGAAACTGAGCACATGAAAAGGTAAGCATCATTTGTTCTTCATTAAATTAATGAATGGTCCTTCTGATCTCTGTTGGTAAGCAGTTCCCCCGCAATACCATATCAGCAAGATTGTCATAAACAAAGCACTGCAGAAAGGGTAGACGTATTTCAGATGACTTAATCTAATGTGGGCATAATGATATATTTCATCTGTTTGCTTAATTACATCTTCATTACATATAGATGTACAACAACAATTTATTCAGATAGAGATCATACAGAGTGAGAACTCATCACAATTATAATCATGTTGAAAAATTCTAACTCAGTTTCTCAATTCTATGCCGTAATTCCAGGTGTACTGAAATGACTTTTTATATTTACTTTATTTTTTAATCCCAGTGGAGATGTTTCTAAGTGTTTCAACCTTTAGATACTTTTAGCCTACTGTCTTTGTCTCATTTTGATGCACAAGCAGCTAACACAAGCCAAAGCATACCTTCTAAAGAAAATTCTGGCTCTTGAGACTATTAGGCCTGAGAATCAGTGACAGGCCATTTCTTCTCGACTTGCTGAAAAAAACATCTTAGGTAACTAGAAATGCCATCCAGAGGGACCTGGACAACCTTAAGAAGTGGACCCAAGGTAATCTAATGAGATTTAACAAGACCAAGTGCAAGGTGCTGCACCTCGGTCAGGTAACCCCCAGTGTCAACACAGGCTGGGGATGAACAGATCAGAGCAGCCCTGCCCAGAAGGACTTGGGGGTGCTGAGGGATGAGAGACTGGACATGACCCAGTCTAGACAGCCAGGTATGTCCTGGGCTGCTTCCAAAGCAGTGTGGGCAGCAGGGCCAGGGAGGGGATTCTGCCCCTCTGCTCTGC
>VXBC01007503.1:368901-385250 GCA_013399945.1 Ploceus nigricollis
CTGGAATCATTGGTTGATTGGACACTGCTAGACATTGTTTGGCCCTGATGGCCAATGGAATGCACCTGTGTCTGGACTCCCTTGGAGGAGGGAGTCAGGAGAGGATTTACAGGGGTAGTTAGATATGATAGCTGGAAGTTAGGATGTAGTTTTACTATCTCTTCTTAAAATATATATTAATGTATTGAAATATAGTTATAATAAAGAAACTATTCAGCTTTCTGAACTGGACTCAGCAGCATCTCTTCCCATCTCGGGTTCACCGGCATCCTTCCCTGCCACACCTTTCCTCACAGGACAGGCGTTCCAGTCTTCTGGTCAGCTTGGTGGCTCTCCTCTGTACTCACTCCAACAGATGTCCTTTTCTCCACGTCCTTTTCATGCCAGAGGTGCCAGAGCTGAATGAAGAGACTGCTCCCGGTGGGGTCTCCCCAGAGCAGAGGGGCAGAGTCCCCTCCCTGGCCCTGCTGCCCACGCTGCTGTGGATACAGCCCAGGACACAAATGGTTTTCTGGGCTGTGAGTGCTCATTTACAGGTCATATTCAGTTTTGTGTCTATCAATACCCCAAGTCCTCTGCAGGGCTTCTCTCAACCCACTTAGTTCCCAGTCTTAATTCGTGTTTGGGTTTGCCCCAAAACAGAAACAGTTTCTTACAGTTGTCCTTGTTGAACTTCATGAGGTTCACATGGGCCCACCTCTCAAGCCTGTCACTGTGCACCTGGATGGCATTTCTTCCCTCTAAAGTATCACCTACATCATTCATCTTGGTGTCATCTGCAAAGTCACTGAGGATACATCTAAGCTATCTCTGTAACTCTCTATTTAATTAACGAGAGATAGATCTACTTCTAAATCAGAAGTTAGCTGATTCATTTTTTGTTTTCAGATGACAGGACTGCCTTCCATTCTGTCAATAGTCTATAAAAGATAATTAGATTGTCACCTAAGATGGGGACTCTTTAGTAATTAAATGCCTAAAATTAGGCATTTTGCTAATTCTTGTACTGCTGGGGACAGAGTAGAAGAGAAGACTCTTCTCTTGGGTAGAGGGAGGGAAGTACATTTGTTTATTGTATTAAAAATACAAAAGATATGCAGAGGACAGAGTGTTACAATGGGATAGATATAGACAGATATTTCCACTTCTTAATAACTGAAGGTTGTATAACTAAACCAGTCATTGAGACTCACATTGTAGATAATGTTAGGTTTTCAAGACACAGAATTCACTGCTTACCTGGTAAGTCCACAGGATTTCCCCAATGCTATTGTTTTCCTAGAGAGACTGCAAACTGCTATAAAGAGATTATTTAATTCTTTACAAAAATAACCTGAAAATTTCATAATGATGGAGGGAAAAAGAAAAAGACTGAAGAGCTAATTATATAAATAGAGGCAGAAGCATTTTAATTTGAGTTGCCTATTTTATAATATTTGAGGAATCCTTGTAATCTGAAGTTTCCTCCCCCTTTTTCATTAATACTTATTTTTTTTAGCTTGCATCTATTTCAGATAGTGTTCATAATTTCCCATTAGAAGACTGCAGCTGATTGTTGAAAAAAATCGCTTGATGTTTTTTAACTTATAAGTGACCTTTATTTTTTGTTGAATAGTGAGTTTAGAGGGGCAAGTCTTGAAGGCTGCCTTCTAGAAGAAAAAATCTTGAAATAAGACAATAACTTAAAAATTTATGACACTTTTTGAAGCAAGAATCTCTTTCTAATCATATTTTTTCCTCATGGTTTGAAAGAAAGATCATTTGTGGGTTTGTTATGCTTGCAACACAACCTCTTTGCTAGTAATGCCACATTCACTGCAATCAGTCAATTTGTCTTTTAAAAGTAGCAGCAATTTACACTGAGGCTTTGCTAAACTACCAAAACAATACCCCAGAATCAATAAAAATATGCTGGTATAAACATTTGGCATTTAAAAAAAATAATTTTGGTGGAAACTATTTTGAAAATATTTTCTAAAGAAAATATTATGTGGAAGTGAGGAAGGTAAACTAACAGAAGGAAAAAGAGATCTGGTTTATTTTACATGGGAGGTATCTCCTCTCCCAGTTAAAGAAACAGAGGAATGCTTTGCTGAAGTCCCAATGAAACTTCCATAAGACGTGTATGTAAACAAGAAAAGTAAACTGTATTTAATTAAGTACCTATAATATTTTGTTGAAATGCACACAGACCATATTTTATAGGTTGGTTGTTAGAACAAAGGATAACATTGGTGAAATCAGGCAGGTTTTTGGTACATTTAAAGTGTCCATAACTTTTTGCAGAAGGCTTCTTTTTCCAAGTGTGCCAGTCTGGATATCCAACATAAGGCAATATCTTTCCCTGCAGATTTGAAGGACCTTCTAAAAGATGATTTTAAACTTTCAGGGATGCAGTCCTTGCTCAGCACATTAACTATACTGTATTACTGACATTCTGCCCCAAACTCTCCTACAACTTCTTGGTCAATACTTCTTAAATTAAGCATCCATATTAAAAGTAAGATGCATTTTAAGAATCCCTATTTTTGTGCACAGTTTCATTTGCAAACTGAAATTTAAGACTGAAATTTAAGGAAGTCAGACCTGCTGCAGAGGAGATAGAAATTGTGCAGAATCACTTTTATCTCCCAAAATCTCATTTGGTTTCATAAAGTTAAATGTAAAAAACCAAGAAACTAAACCAACCAACCCAACAAAAAAAGCAGATTCTGCAATAAATTTATCCAAGTATTAAAAAGTAATTCTTTATTTTCTTTTGAAGAAGAACAATGAAAAGAATAAGAAGACTTGCCTTAGGCCTGCTATAAGGAGAAATGCTTAAATGCTCCTTTCCATCTGTTGTTTGGTCTTTCAGAGCCCCCTAGGGTTTTCAGAACTGCTCAAAGTGGAACTGCTCTGCACTTGCCTCTGTCATAATGCTTGAAAATTGGAAACTGACCCTGGATCATGGGTCATGTAGCACAGTGCTCTCATCACACCATTCTCACTAATGTAATTTTAAATACTTCAGCAGCATTAGTGAATACAAGACAAAACAGGCCACCTGCTCCTAGATGTTGATGGAATGCCAAGAGTCTAAGCTGATAGTCAGAAATGAACAATTGAAGGAAGCACTTACTGCTTTCCCATTCAACATCCAAGATTTCAGACAGTGCCAAACTATAAATATCTCCAGTTCAAGCTGCTTAAGGTCAGTGGATTAGCATTAACAGTAAAAAAACCTCAGTGCATTCAACTCTCTTACCATCACAGTTAGTAGATATGTTTAGAAGGCAAAAAACGTATAGAATAACTGCCACAGAGAAATTAAGTACTGAAACTGTATATTCTGTGCTCCAAGAATATTAGGCTAAAAATTTTTCAGCTTTGTTCTTACAGCTATTAACAAACCCTTATTTTAGATCACTTCCAAAATCTCAACATCATGCTTTCAGAAATTATTCATAGCATATGGGAAAAGACCAAGTACAATTGTTATTCCATGGCGTACTTACAAAGAGGCCCAAATCCAAATCTTTCCAATTCCTATTCTGTGTGATCAATCTACTACATTATTTTTAACATTATTTTTATCACATGTTTAGATAGTTTCAGTTATGCCACTGTAGAAAGAAGATAAAAATGTGCACCGTATTAGACATCCAACTTGTATTAATCATTCAAGGAACAGTCTTTCACATACATTTTCAAAGCAGTCATTGACAAATTCACAACCATGAAATCTGTTTTCCCTTGCATATTTCCTCCTGACCCTCATTCACTAAACTATTTTCTTACTGTCTTTTTTTCTTTGTTCTTTCATAATTGTTCTTTCCCTGAATATTTTATCTATTTGGTGCACTGTTACACTTTTGTCTTGATTCTTCTTGCCAGCTGTTTTACTCTCCAATTTATATGTTAGATTTTACTTCATCTGTATGCCATCTTTGATCTTCCTCTTTCTTTCCCTTCAGTCACGAGGATGCAGTAGGAAGTTACCTGCACCTTTCCTTCTGATGGTAGGTAGAGAGGAAACTAGAAAAATTAATGTCCAAGTCATCAACAAACTTCTTAAAAATAATGGCCTGTGTTTATGATTCTTGGAGAGATAAAGGAGTGGAATTAGTGACACCAAACATATTATCATCTAAAAGAAATGGATTACTTTCTCTTTCATCTCATGAGTAAAATTTTAATGTATGTGCTTCTATCAGATATGGTTACCAACATATTCTTTTAAATTCTAAATATAAAAGCCAATGTATGGAGATGCTTCAGATGGAAATTCACATATTGCCTTATTTTGGATGAGTGAAAGATTAGTGAGAGATTTTGAATACTGCAAAATGTTTCCTTAAATATAAGAAATAGAATATTATCTCTGTAAGAGTGAGTCATTTCCAAAGGAAAGACAGAATTATAGGGTGGCTCCCAAAGCCGTCTCCTCTTTGATTAGTGCAGTGATCATAATCTGCATGAAGTCCAGAGAGACTTCATGCAGATTATGATCACTGCACCAGAGAGAAAACTGAGCACAAGAGAAAAATCCTTTGCCCACTTTGAATCCACTATAACTAGTCGTTAGTGGGTAAGCATCTTTGCTTTTCAGATGGAAATAGAAAAAGAAAACATTTCTATTTGCCTTTCTAAACAATTATATGAAGAATAGTTTTCCTTCATTTCTATTCCCTGTATATTTACAAATTCTGCAGCAGTGCCCTGTGTTCAGATTTCAAATTAAAACAATTGGCTGAGTTAAGAGCAGTTACAACATCATTAACTAACCTCAAGGCGCACTCTTCCTTTGTGTCATGATCTTTGCAGTGAGGGTGTGAACTCTTCATACATCCCTGGCACTCTAATATCTTTCTCCAGGAAAAAGAAAACCAAACTGATGTGCTCCTTAGGTGTTTTGAAAATGGATTTGAAAGGAGGAAAAGTTCTTCAGATACAAACAGGTTTATTTTTGTCCTGTTAGAGTGAAACATTTTGAAACTGTGTCACAAAGTACTTTTTAACATTGCTGTAGCAACAGTGATGGGGTTTTTTGTTCTTGTGTTTGTTTTCGGGTTTTTTTAAATGAGATGATGCAGTCACTATTTTAAGAACTTACTGAAATAGCACTTTGGGTGCTACTTAATCCAAAACTTCTGGAGACAATAATTTTCCTATTGAATTTAAGACTGATTTGTCTTTTGTGAACTAGGACCTCACAGGGCTTTTCTGTGTGATGGTACACTTGCAGAAGGCACATGAAAGGTTTTGTGATGCTCCTGCTGTACTTTTGCCATTTGTCTTGGCAAGGTTTTCATTGTTTTTGACTTTTTGGGAAACTGCCAGCAGCTGTCCCTGTCTGACAGAGCCAGTGCCAGCCCACTGGTGACAGTGGCAGCACCTCTGAGATAACTTGTTTAAGAAGTGGCAGGAGGGGGAGCAGAGCAGGAAGTGAAATCAAAATGTGCAACAGCAACTGCAGCTGGAAAGAGGAGTGAGAGCATGTGAGAAAAGCAGCCTTGCAGACACAAAGGTCAGTGGAGAAAAGGGGGAAGAGGTGCTCTGGGCACCAGAGCTGAGATTCCCCTGCAGCCCATGGTGCAGGCCATGATGAGGCAGCTGTGCTCCAGGGTGGAGGAGATACTCAGCTACAACTGATGCAAAATCTCATACCAAAGCTGTGACCCCATGGAAAGGAGCCCAGGCTGGAGCCGGTATGTGGCATGACTGTTGATCCCTCAGGGAGCCCATGCCGGAGCAGCCTGTCCTTGAAGGATGGCAAATCGACTACTCACACCGAGTAGCTGGTGAGGAAATGCAGCCTGTGGTAAGGATCCATGTTGAAAAAGTTAATAGAGAATTGTCTCCCATGGGAAGGACACCACACTGGAGGAAGGGAAGAGACAGGAAGAGGGAGCCATACAGATGAGTTTTGAAGTAAACCACAAGCTCCATTTCCAGTGCACCTGTGCTGCTCTTGGGGAGAGGTAGAGAAAAAGTAGAGAACAGTTGAGCCTGGAAAGAAGGGAGGGACAGGGTGAATGAATTTTAAGATTTGGTTTTGTTTGTCATAATCCTACTCCGACTTGATTGGCAACAAATTAAGTCCGTTTCCCTGAGCTGAGTCTATTTTGCCTGTGACAGTAATTGGTGAGTGATCTCTCACCATCCTGATCCCAATCCATGAGACTTTCATTCTATTTGCTCTCTTGTGTCCAGCTAAGAAGGGGGAGTGATGGACCAACTTTGGAGGGCACTAGAGCCAACCCCCAGCACACCATTACACTGCAGTGAGGTGACCTATAAAATCTGCAGTGTAGACACAGCCACAGGGTCCGAATCAGGGGTGGAGCCATCTGCACACCCAAAGGCTGAACTGGGGACTGTGTTTATAAAGCTCAGTGTTTTAACAATGGGACCAGTTTGCCTGTACTACTTTGCCCATGTCATATGCAAAGTAAGTAGTTTTCTACAGGTTCCTAATTCTGCTTGTAGGATCTTCTCCCACCTGCACAGTCTAAACATGCCCAAGCAGACTGAAAGATGTTAGGCACAAAACAGCCAACAAGGACTACTTTGATTTCTGTGTTGCCCAAAGAGAAATCTTTATTATATTTAAATCAAACAAGATTTTACATCTGATGTAAAAAGAATCTGGTCCATTTTCTCACTCTTGCCACATAGAAAAACCTGAAATTTAAAAGCTCAGTATTACATCTGAATCTGGATGGGAAATGTTGCTATACAAGGTGAACACAAGGTAAATAGATTTCTAGAAGAAGGATTAAGAGATAAAGATAAAGTTTCTGGCACTTCTTCCTCCTCCCCAGGCCTGCTATGACAGGCTGGATTTCTGCATCTTTACAACAGTCTGGATCAGGAAACTTACACAGCTGAAAAGGTGCCAAAGAAAAGAAAAAAGGTTGAGTTTTCATTTATCTAGATAGCTGCTAGCACCAAGCCATAGAGAGTACCAGGATGTGCAGCCAAAGCAGGGAAGTAACGGAGAGATCATTACCTTTAATGGCAGCCAGTTATTCTGTTGGTTTAGGGAGATTGTAAAACCACACTGCCTGGTCATCACTTACAGAGGAAAGAAACCCTAATTTGAAAGATGGAGCAGCTAAAACCCCAAATACAGTTTAAAGTCTGTGCAGATGAGTGCAGACTTTGGGGCTGCAGACATGGCTGTTGGAAAAATTTTAAACAAAACCTCACTTTGCAAGCAGAATAGGATGATATTTGGATGATATTTGGTTTTGAAGCACATGATAAATTAAATGCCTTTTAGTTGTTGGGCAATGGTAACTGAATTCTATGAAACCAGAGACACTAGCACTCCATACAAAAAGTGAAATATAAGAAAAAAGTTCTTTTTTAAGGCAAGTGAAAAAAGAGCATGTGGCTAACCTCATTATAAAAGAAACAGTCTTATGATTTTGAAGAACTGAACAACTATTGAGAGAACAGATCAGGAGAAGGTTCTGGGACAAGAAGTTCAGTGACATCATGAATCAGGTGAGGCGAGGTGAACACAATGAATTTCTGACAGAACAATAAGACACTGTCAGGGGCAGGAAGTCAGAGTCTGTAATGAAGCTACACAAGAGTTCACAGCACTCTGTAACTGAGCATCCAATTTGAAAAGAAACAATATCTGTAGAAGACAGGTGCCAAGTTTAACCCTGGTGGGCAGCTGAGTCCCAAGCTGCTGCTCATTCACTACCACCCTGCGGGGATGAGGGAGAAAATTGGTAGAGTAAAAGTGAGAAAAGTCATGGCTTGAGACAAAGCCAGTTAAATAGGTAAAGCAAAAGCTGTGCACACAAACAAATCAAAACAAGGAATTCATTCACCTCTTCCCATGTAGGCAGGTATTCAGTCATCTCCAGGAAAACAAGGCCCCATCACATTTCGCAATGACCTGGGAAGATAAAATACCGTAACTTCCTCTTGCTCCCTCATTCTCTCTCAATTCTTACTAGCCAAGATAATCAACCAAGAAATAAAATTCATAAGTTTACAAGCATCAGCAAAGCATGTTCACTGTACATATATGTGCTCAGATGAGCTCTGTCAATGGAAAAGGCTGTACAATTATGGCACTTATGCATCAGACACTGGAGGCAAAAACAGTGTCACAGCAAACCAGAAAGTATGATAACGAAGGCAAATAAAATACAGTGATGAGTTTATCCTAATGTAGCAATACCATCAGAATTTAAATAAATTAATGATGTTCTTGGCACTTTCCCCTTCTGGTATCTCTAGTATCAAAACCATGCTGTAAATGAACATGATTTGTGGGCTGAACAACCAGCAAGGTATACACTGCTGCTTTTGCATCTCTAAATTCAAAGATCTCAGCATTATCCCATATTCAAAATTAACACAATCATTTATCCTGTGACTTGAGTTTGATTAGGAATCAACACCTAAAGCTTAGTCCTATTATTCATTAAAAATTTTCTCTTCTTGTTGATTGTTTTCTTGGGTTTACAGTCATAAAATTTTAATATAAATACTAGTAAGCGGTAAATAATAAGATGGATGATAACCATAATTGTGGTCAAATAATTTTATCTAAGAAGTTTTTTTTGTCAATGAAATCTGATTTTTTCATAAGCAGAGTTAGGACAGAGCGCTTGAATGGGAGACTGTACGAAGCCTAGAATATATATAACACTGAGAATACATCTTAATATCAAGTTTAACTCCCAGCAGTTAGCAAGTTATTTATGCTGTTCCTTTTGCTTTAAGGTGGTTGTTATGGCAAATGAGGGCTACAAAAAGATGAGCTCATTAGGAAGAGTCAAGGGCAGGCAAGGAAGAATGTACACATGTATATTTCATTAAGCCAATAAAAATGATATATAAACCACTGCAATGTCAGAAACAATTTAAGGCTTCTCAGGGTTGAACTACACTGAAAATTTCATGAGCATCGATCAGGATTATTTTGTGGCACAATCTATAGACATGTTACAATTGATTTATTTTCCTTTCCCTGGTTTGATAGACTTCTGTGTAACCCCTGTGAAGTAAATGCCATTGGATATTTCACAAGAAGGAAGGCTTGTTTTTCTATCCATCTACACTTCTTTTTAGACCAAGTAATTGTTTACTTAGGGACATCAGCAGCTGATGAAAAGGTGAGACCTTTTCATTCACTCATTGGAAAGTCACTGTAGTTTTAGCAGTGTTTCAGGATTTATGACTTCAAACTACAGACCATAAGGAGGGGCATATTTATTTTGATTAATGTATGTGGCATTTCACGCACTATCAAAAAATATTGTGCAGCAAAGAACCACACACAAGAACAACGAGTCACTATTGTTTTTTCAGTTGGTAGGTTTCAGAAGAATAGAGCTNATAGGAAGTGAAGGAAAGAGTAATTGATGTTAGAATTTATTGCTGAATAATATAAAAATTATGTTATGACATGTTTGCGTCTCACTTTATGAATTATATAAATAAATATATTTTAAAACCGTATTCCATATTTGTGTGCTTTTTTTTCTTGGAACTGTTTGTTCCAAGAAAGAGACAAATTCTTAACTATTAAAAAGTGCTTCTAAGTTTATCTCCCTGTTGGATAGTTTTCCCATCCTTACCATAGCATCTGCACAAACTTCCAGTTCT
Organism: Ploceus nigricollis; assembly: GCA_013399945.1. NCBI lineage: Eukaryota > Metazoa > Chordata > Aves > Passeriformes > Ploceidae > Ploceus > Ploceus nigricollis. The sequence continues at coordinate 378,523 of VXBC01007503.1, forward strand.
TCGATCACAGATTTGAAGCAATCTCTAGGCTTCTAGGTTAGGTATCTAATGTACAACCTGCAACAACACAGCATGACAGGAGAATTAAAATGTAGGAAAAGCAACGTGGGTGCCCATCGGAAAGAGGAACTCCACAGGCTGTCACATCTTATTATGATCTGTGGTCGGTGTGGTGCAGCACTGGAAAACACAGCTCTGGTTTTTATGTCTGTCTTGGACTATGACTGACTCATTCCACACCTCTGCATGGACACAGTAGTCCTGTCACCAAATTTCAGTTTTTGGATGTAAGACATAAATACTACTAGACCTTCTACTATTTACATCTGTGTTTTGGCTTCAATCAGTGAGTTTAAATATTAATTACTAGCCAGATGCTGATGCTAGTATGGCTCCAGAGGCTGCTGCCAGTCTCCATCACACAAGATAAAAACCTACTGATCTCAGTAATTTGTGGACAATGGTGCTAAAATAAGGTTTTGATTTGTTTATGTTACCAACACAGAACATCCTCCACTTTGAAGTCATAACTAAGAAGGTGTTTTGGAGGCCACTGAAAAGTTGTTACAAAATAAACTTTGCATAAACAGGAAGCAGGAAGACCTCATCCAGGTAATGATTGCTATAAAAATTATAATCTTAATATTATTACTGCACTATGCTTACTGTTTGAGGAATTTTTTTTTTTTGTATGAACTGCACAGTCTCTGATACTTTATGTATCTCTGACAATACATAGGATCATATTCCAAGGTAGTACAAGCATCAAAATTAACAGCATGCAGTTAAGGACAAGTCTAAAAATTAATCATTATGGTTTCAAAAAGAACAATAAAACAAGGAAAATACTTGTATTCCTTGCAACACCAAGAAATACTGCGGGTTTTTTTTTTTAAGGGAGTTACATGAAGGAATCAGCCCAACTCCTGCAGATGGCCTTTGTGTCATAGTAAACGACAAGGGACTTGACAAGGTCTTTGACATGTACAAAATAGAAGGGATCCTGCCCTTTTATTGCTCTGCTAAACACAAGACTTCTGAAGACACAGAAATTCTAAGAGTAAGAAAAATGCAAAACTTAAAATTCAGGCTAGATGATTTCTTCAAAATCACCCCAAAATGGAATGTTTTGAGACTTTTCTTCTGTAGAATACACAGTAGGCACAGATACGAGAAGGCAGGAAGGAGACCTTGACAGGCAACTGATGCTTGCATTGCAGCATCATTCTTTATTCTTCATCCTTCTCACATGGTCAGCTCTGAAGCAAGAGGATATTTAATACCCAGAGGACTTCAAGTGTGCTTAAAATTCAGCACATGCTCAGTTCATGTCCTCATCTGGATTGCACCATTGCAAATCCTTCACATTAATGAACATTGGAATATCCCTCTTAAATAGAAGGCATATATTCAACTCTCAGCAAACTGCATATGTCAGTCAGTAGGTAGACAGTTTCACAGGAAACCAGACAGAAACTTAGCCTGCATTGAGTCAGGATAGAGTTTGCACTCTGCCTTGAAATCTCAATATAAATTTTTAAATTGTCACTATATCAAGTGCCTGCTAAGTCTCTGTCATAATGCCAGGATAAATTCTGAATCAGACCTCACAGACGACTTACAAATCCTCTTTGCATAGCACCTTAAAGAGATACTATTTTGGGAGAGGTTAATACCATGAAAACCCCTTATCCAGTTAGCTGCGTGCAGAATGAAGCTTTGTAATGGAACTTAGCCACTTCCTGTACCCTACTTGGCTCCATAGTCTGTACTTCAGAGCCATCCAGTGTTAGACACGAGGTCATTTACCTAAAAAAGCAATCTGATGCTTTAATACTTCAGTTCCTAATTTACCTCTCCCAGTCTATAGCACATATGTCCAATACACACTAATTAAAAATTTTATAGAAGCAATAGTTTTTAAATTCAATTACAGAATTCCAAGTGATAAACATAGAAAAGGAAGAGGATCACAATGATCTGAGAAATTCTGTGTCCTGAAAAAAATAAAAGATCATTTGACTCCTATTTCTCTTAGTGGCAGCTCATATCAGTTGTAAACAATGTGCTCCCTGTTTGTTCATTGTTTGGAGGAGAAGTCAATATATCTGGAAAGAATGGCTGTGTCCGTATTAGAAGGCTGAGAACTTACTCTGTGGCCACTTCCTTGCATAGAAAGCCCCATTAAAAACTTCCTCTGAAGGAGAGAATTTTATTGGCAAAATATTTATAGAATTATCACTGCTTATTTCTCTTTGAACTGACACACCATGGAATCTCTTCCACAAGGAAGGGACCATGGTACTTCATTTTGCTGTCTTTAAAGATCATGATCTTCAGTCAGTATTGAACCAATGTACTAGATTTTTATGAGCTCTAGCTCAGACTAACACTTCACAGACATCCTTATCAAATATAGATTGCGTCTAAAATAATACATCAATGTAACAATAGCCACAACAATGACATACAAACATTCATTAACTTCACAGCCATGTAATCATAATTGTGAAGGCTTGGAAAATCATATTGGAAGCAGAGCATGAGCCAAGAAAGAGCAAGGAATCAAAGCAGAGCTAAGAGAGAAGTAGGACAAGGGAGACTGATGGGCTGAAGTGGGAAGTGAAATCTGCTCTTCAGGAGAAGCAAGAGAAAGTGCCTCAGCCCAGGCTGAGCTATACCCCAGGAATCCTTGTCTCCAGTCCTGTTTCCTGTTTGGATTTCCTGGGCTGATGCTGGACATGAGTCATCACTTCAGTTCCCTGCTGATTGCAGGCCATCACTCAACACATGGCTGTCAGCAGCCTGCTCCCACAGCTCCTGGATCCAGGTGCTGGCGGAGACTGTGCTCCTGGAGAAAGCATATTTCATGGCCCAGGAAGGCCAATGGGTGAGCCCCACCTCATATACTATCTGTGTCAGAACATTGAACTGTCCTGCTCTAAACACCACAGTTCTCCAGAGCTAGATCTTGTGCCAGCTAGTAGCCTCACAGGCTTCTTAGCCCTGGGTAAACATGCATGAAAATAGAGAAATTGACAAGAAAAATTCCTAACTTGAGCCAGATGCTGAAGGGTAGGCAGTATAGAGAACACAAAATTGCACTCCCCAAATCAGAAAATTTCTGATATATGTGATATTCCACTAGTACAACAACTGATTTCATTTTTCATGTATTATTTTTCTTCGAAAGTTAAAAATTCTAATTTGAAAAACAAGCTTAGAATCAGCAGCTTCACTTCATGAACATCTCAAATTAAATTTAATGGCGATAGTGAGTTACATAAACAAACATTCAACCAACCATTCACCCAAGCTTTTCTAGAAGGTCAATATTATTCTCCAGTTTGCATTTGCAAAAGGTAGATCATACAAAAAATCAGTATTTTTAGTGTAAAAATAATTACATTTTCAACTGACCCCTCCAAACCTTGATTTTCACATTGATAAGCTATAGTTAGAGCTCCTGTTGGCTATGGTTATTTCTGATGTGTGGTTATCAACAGAAGAAAAAATCCTTATAGAATAAAGGCTAATCCCTTGAAAAAAACAGTTCAACATGGGTTCCTAATGCAGAGATGTAGCTAAGAGGGTAAATGTAGTCTGTGCATGTATAACTAGAGAAAGATCAAAGAGAATAAGAAAATAGCACTACTTTTTCAATAATTATCATCACATACTGAGGTTATTACTTGACAGATATTTTTAAAAGTTTTTCTGCAGAATAAGCAATGTGCAAAGATACATTAAAGATGCATTGTAAGGCTTGAGGTTCACTGATGCCCTTCTTCCCCACATGCACACCACGACTTACAAGTTCTGTCTAGCTCACAGCCTTCATTACCAGTGTGGAGGGATTTATTTATTTTTTTTTTTGACACTCATAAATACCAGGCTTTGAAACTGAATCTAGAAAATTTCAATGGGAAATCTTGAGCTGTGAGAATTCTTGATCATTGAGCTACTCTGCTGTGTTCTCTATCACATAATTTCTTCAGCCCAGGTTGAGTACTGTTTTTAAATACAAATTGAAGTGTTTTATGCTAAAAGTTTTGTTTTCCTCCACAATAAACAATCACAAAGTAAATCTGTCATCTCTCAAAATCTAGGGTTTGTTGAATTACAGATAGTATTGTGTGATTTCTTTACCAAGAGAGTTTTCCTATACCAGAAAAATGTCAGATCTGTGCTCTGCAATAGGTTCAATAGGTCAGAGTCACTTGAACCTCTTTTTTATACTGTCTGATAGAGATTTCCGAATAGGCTCTTAATCTGATAAGCTTAGTCTTTCACAGACAAGAGCCTTACATTTCCCCAGCCTGTTAAGCATGCTGTAAAGTAACCCTCACAGAATGCTGGACTTATATGAGCTGAGCAAGATGTGAATACTTCTCCACTTATCTCAGAAAGGTTGTTATCTTCACCTAAAAACCAAGATACTGAGTAAATATCCTCAAAGAGCTGGACCCTGGCTCTGGACCCATTTGGAGTCATATTCCCTTCAAATACTAGCTACATATAAATTTTAAATCACATAAAGCAATCCAATGGGGATGCACAAACTGTGTGCAATGGCACACAACTATGGAAATTAGCTTTTGTTTTCTTTGTTCTGATATTTAGCTTGGAGTGTAGCTAGATATTAATTCAGTTGTAGAAGTGAAACAGAAAAGAGAATTAACCTAGCTGAAGGAATGACAGAATTAAAATTCAGACCTTCCTGACTCCATAGCCTTTCTGCAATTCTGAAGATAAAAGCCAAAAACTTAACATGGCCAGCAACACAAATTAATTAATTTTTAAGTATGTGATTATAGCAGAAGTCAAGAAGTGTTCCCAGCTCTCTCAATCACTTACTATGCTACAAGGTATTTCAAATAGTTACACACTGCGAATTCTCAAATCACAAATCGGGAAACCTCAAGAATAGGTCCTTACTCTGTGTATGAGAACATAGACACTACAGAGAAAAAGCAATGGTTCAATCAAGTTTCTTTCTTTCAAGAATACAAAAAATGAGATATTACATGGTGGCTATATGAATATTTTGAGATGTTTTAAATCTCTCCCTGAACTCCTCCTGTTAGGTCTTACACTTACACTTCAGTCTCATTTAGAATACCTAGCCTGGAAAATTACAACCCATTCAGACAATGAGGAAGTCCAGAGGCACATGGGGAGATACCCACAGTGCCTTCTCTAACAAAGAATCCTCAGTCCAGAAGAAAATGGATCTCATTTGTATGAGATCCACATTTAGGAAGACTAGTATCTTTATTCCTGTCAAGGTAAATTAGGATTTGTATGGGTTAAACAGATGGCACTACAGAAGCATACTTTGAGAAGTGACTATTGCCAGAATATTTGGCCTTAATTTTTACATTTTAGAGTACAAAATCATAGAATGGTTTGGGTTGGAAGGGACCTTATAGATCATCATTCCAACGTCCTGCCATGGGCGAGGACACCTTCCACAGGTTGCTCAGAGACCCACCCAGCCTGGCCTTGAACAATTTCAGGGATGGAGCATCCACAACTTCCCTGGGCAACCTGTGCCAGTGTCTCACCACCCTCACAGTAAAGAACTTCCTCCTAATATCCAACCTAAACACACTTTCCTTCAGCTTAAAGACATTCCCCCTTGTCCTACTACTACAACATAACCTTTCTCTCCAGCCCCCTTGCTGGCCCCCTCTAGGCACTGGAAGGGTTCTCTGAGGTTTCCCCAGAGCCTCCTGTTCTCCACACTGAATCACCCCAACTCTCTTAGTCTTTCTTCACAGGAAAGGTGCTCCAGCCCCCAGATTATCTTTGCGGCTCTCAGTTATGCCCCGGTCCCCTCAGCAGGTTTAGGGGAACATTTTTTTAATTCACTCTGAGCAATGTGGCAAATTTTAAAACACCAGCAAAGTAAGTAAGGCACTTCACAAACTTGAACTTAGCAAACTTACAGTTAGCCAACTTCAACCTATCCAGACACAACAAAGCACTTTCTAAGGCATTGACTGGAATTTTTTTAGTCCGGCTTACAATACATTTTGAGAAAAATTAGGAGAAGAAAGAGAGAAAGAAAGAGAAAGAAAGTATAATGGTAGAAAAACACCACCACCTGTGGATCCATCAATGAGACTTCCTTGTTGCAATTTTGATGCCCATTGGTCGAAGTGATGGTCACAGTCTTTATCAATCTGGGGTAGGGGAAGACCACAAAACTCACATTTCAGTGTGTTAATACACACTCAAGTTCAGGTGGAACACCCAGGTACGTCCCCCGGCGTGGGGACTTTCACACTGTCTGGTGCAACACCGTGAATCATGTTGTAAAACTGTGGATTATGCCCATTCCTCTGCTGGAAGGCCCCAGAAATTACTCTGGCAGCGTTTTTGGAGTCTTTGATAGTTTATGACACCTTCTCTCATGTCAGTATAATAGAGCCATTTACACTCCATCAGAAGGGATGATTAATGTGAGTGCCGTAGTAGCTTTTCCTGGAGGGAGGGGGGAGAAGTTTTACAACTGAGCCAGTTGTGTAAGGGATGACACTGCTAGAATTAAAAGCATTATCCCACCTCGCAGGATCTGCTTGTCAGCCTCTTCCCTTACCTAGCTCAAACCCCAGCTTCTTGCTAAGCAAAGGTTGATTTGTCATGGTCATCCTCTGGTGCTCACACCCCCTGCACACAGGTTGTTTCTTGAGCATCGACAGCAAAACACCCAGATTGTCTGA
>VXBC01007503.1:385358-419092 GCA_013399945.1 Ploceus nigricollis
CTTTGCGTATTTCATATTTAAGGAACGCGTACATAAACACACACACACACACACACACACACACACGTGTTTCTGTATACATACATACAAAATTTTATATATATGTATGAATATAAAAGTTGCATTATTTCAGGGCCTCACCCTTGTGTCACTGTACATAGGGACCGCAAACAGCCCATTAATTTCACATGCACAGATGTCAGCTGTCGCTGCCCGAGGGATAGGCCTGCCTGACACAGTATCCCAGGGGCGGCAGGGATCAAAGCACCGAGCCCATTTTTTGGGAAGGTTTGCCATCTAGAGGTCGTATCAGGCAGCACCAGGAGAGAAAACCACCTTAACAAAAGAAAAAAACAGATTAAGTGGATTTTCTGGATGTCTCTAGGCATAGTTAGCTCAAAAGAGGACTGCCTTTAATATATTTAGTGTTTAGCTTTGTTAGCAGTATCATCTGAAAGTGCTGAGCTAATGCTTTCCCCCAAATCAGAATCAGTTTTTCATTCAGTGTAACGAGCTTGGTTATAGTGAAAGGGAATTTAAAAAATATTCATAAAATATAACCAAAATAATTAATCTTTTTACAGTAATAAAGATCTTTTCAGAAACCATCCTCTGCTCTGCTGGTGCAAGAAGGATCAAATAAGTAGTAAAAACAAGTATGTTCATCGCAGACAGAACTCAACATTTGTGTCAGCAAAAGGCAAAAAATTTATTTTCTTTGAAGTATCATCTTTTTTGCTGTCCTTACAAATATCTATCAAAGTACATGTCTTTTTATCTCTGAAAAATGTTGACTGGTATTTCCATTTTTGTTTCTTTATATCAAATTAGAGAAGAAAATAATTTCTGAATGAAAATACCATCTTTCTTAATCTTTTAAAGGCATTTTAATGGTATTTGGCAAACTTTCCAGCAAAGTTTTGAGAAAGACAGCAGTTTTATAGTTTCAGGAGCATTTGTGCATAAATCTGTCTCCAGCTGGGTTTAAGGATTTAATTTTGCTCTCTCTTTTCAGATGAAGTAGATAGTAATTTGGTTATGCAGTGTTCTTGCTTACTCTTGCATCAAGAGAAGATGTCTTTTTGTACCCAGTTGCTCAGGAGATTCATAAATTTTCAGGGGCAGTAAAGTAAAATATTTGAGAAAAAGACAGTAGTCTGGACAATTCCCTCTTTTTGAGACATATTTTCTACATGAATAGCTGATGCTCCCTGCATTTTCACTATGACAAAAGATAAGTGTTAAAGATCAGCACCAAGATCAGACTTGCACCAGTGGGTGTCTGGCAATGTGGAAATTAAGACAGTGGGGATAATTTTCGGAGATCCTTGGCCTGCTGAAGCTATTTTCAGTAAGCTGCAATAGATGTTTTGGTGAAATGATGTTCAAATACATCTTGCTGGAATTACTGAACAAAATTAGAGAATGGTTTCCACATGTCTTGATGGATTTATCTTCCTTAATTTTTGTTGTCATTGTTTTACTGGCACTGGAGTCCATGTAAATTTTTAGCTTCTGTAAAACCTGAGGCAAACAGTTCCAACAGTTCCATTTCATTTGCATGTGGGTGGCATCCTTTTGCTTACTTGAATGTATCACCACACAATTTCATATGATGGCCCTTATTTCTTGCATTGATCAACCATTCCTAAAGATGTGGCAGGTTTTTTATACAGGGATAGTTCCCAGTCTTAACTTACAGGTGTAGGTGGAGTATGTTTGCATGATTTTCTCTAATTCAAACAAAACTTCTCTCAAGCCTCTGTGTTCACCAGGTGCAACTGAGAAGAAGTTTAGAGATATCTTCCTTTTGTCAGAGACACCAAATAGCAAACTCCATAAATTAGAAGATACATGATTACATCCTAGGAAAACACTGGACTGACATGCAGAAAACCTCTGTTTCATGCTTTATTTAAGTGAATTTAGTCCAAATAGATCTTTATTCTGATTCCCCACCCAATATGGATAATGATATCTGTTGTAAAACAACTTGATATCTATGAATGGGACATATATAAGAGCTAAACATTATTAACACATGAACTCAGAAACTTGTGCTTTGTTTTTTTGTCCAGAGGAATTCAAATGCTAACATCAAATTGTGAAGAAGCAGCAATTATTTGTTAGTAGTGCCAGAGAAATCTTGGTGGAAATAACTGGCTAAAACTCTACACTACTTCCCCAAGGCAAGGGAGAGCTTGCAGCTACTTGTTAGCCGAGAAAGAACTGGATCTTCTAGTGAAAGAAAACATAATAGAAAAAACTTCATTTTATTGAATTTTTAAAATACATTGCACACATTATGCTCCAGTATGCTCAGAGGAAAGTACAGATTTTCCTGTATTACTCCACACAGAATATTTTTATTCTACAATCATTCATTTTTTCTAACATAAAAGCATATCGTTATATGTAGCATATATCATAAAGCTGGGCTTTACAAAGAAGCTAAAAGAAATTAGGTATTCAAAATCTCAGTGAAATTCCCAGTTCCTTTATAAATCCTACTTCTACTGTTCTGATTAGTACAATCAGGTGTTTCTTGGCTGCTTTTTGTTCTTTTAAAATCATATAGATGTGTATTAGTCATAACAAAGACATCCTCTCTCTACAAAGCCTGCACATGTGTTCACTGCCAATGCATTTAAAGGAAAATAATTTTGAGCTTTGCATTGATTTGCAGCAATTTTTCTCTTCAGGAATCAAATACCACACAGCTTTCTAATAGGAATTTAATTAATTCCTCTTGTTCAACAATTAATTAGTTCATGGTTTCTGTGTATGTATTGAACATGCATATTGACGGTTCTTTATGAGAAGAGGAAAGACATGAGGAAACAGCACACATTTTAGTCACACTTTGCAAATATAAATCTTAGCAATATCATACAGTGTGCTTCATGAGGGAACTGTACTCTTCTACCAATTTCTTCTTCTCATTTAATTTTTCCAGTACAGCATCCAATAAGTATGAGGCAAAAGGAAACTGAAAAAGAAACAGAGTAAGAAAAATGATCATTAAACTTTATTTTTTTCATGTGAAATACATTTATTAAATATCTTTAAACTATCAGATTTCACTTAGTTCTGACAACTACCACACACACATTTCTGATCTTTAAAGTTCATCTGCCTGGTTAGTGTCTGAAAATTTGCTCTCTATCATAAAAATGATAAAAGAGCAGTGTAAAATGAAAAAAGATAAACTCCTTATTGAACAATTCATGCTTTACTGACCATGTTAATGATGTAAACTGCAGTACCAGCATCTCTGTCATTTATCTTCAATCAGCTGATCAATAAAAGGTTACAGCCACCTCTAGGGCATGCAGAAATGGTAGTGTATGAGTGTAAGTTCACTACTCTCAGGAGGATGAGACAGAACTACCAGTATAATTCTCAATGCTGTAGCAAATTGCCTTAGACTCACACACAAAACCTTGTAAATAATTAAACAACAACAACAAACAACAAAAAAACCCCAAAACAAACAAGAACAAAACCCCAAAACAAACAAAACCACAAAAAAAAAACCTCTCAAAGCAAAGTCAAATCCCACACCTCCAACTGCATTAATTGTAATAAGACACAAATGTCTGCTTTTCTAAAACATGATACCAAAAAATTTTAGTGACATATCTACAGAGAAAAATTAAAACCTCTTTTAACTTCTCTGATATAAAAGGTGCATTTGCACAGCCAGTGTCTTCAAAGGAGATTTGGTATATTTTTCAGCATTGTTGGTTTAATGCTTAAAGAGGTTTTCTTTCAAAGTCTTGGTGTATCAGTGCACTCCTTGCTGGGAAGTATTTTTAGAAGTGGTACAGAAGAGTGGTCGTGGCAGCTCCATCCTGAGTGGCCAGTGCTGTGCCAGAGGAGAACAAGACAGTTTTCCTTCAGTGTTGAAAAGTCTCTGTCAGCTTCACAGGACTCTGTCAGCTTACTGAACACATGGTGAGACCAGTGGTGAGTGAGGGGTCAGAACTACACCAAAAGTAACAGTTCATTCAGAAGGAGAGATAATTTTACATTATAAAGCCACCAGAAATAAATAAGGTAAAATATAGAAGCTGGTGGAACAAGCTGCTGGCCAATCATAATTTTCTGCTTTTCACAACTTCAGTTCAAAGCAGCACTTTTCCATCTAGAACTCCTGTCTAATTCCACACTTCAGTATTGCTGCTCTAGTTTTATTTTCTCACTTCTCTATGCCATCTGAAAGAGAAAATTGTATGATCCTTATGCCAGATAGAGTAGTGCTTGTTTCCTAAATAGACATGAATCAAAAATTATAAAGGAAACAAATAAAAACCCCAGATATAAAGCACATCAAATACAAAATGTAACACTTGAACTGATATACAGACACAAATCTATATACTGATATTTATAATTGCTAACAAGTCAGAAAAAAATCTAAAAAAGGAAAATCTTGTTAATAGAAGACATGTACTGTGAAGAGATAAAATGGCATCCTAAGTGCTTCTCAACAGTCACTTTGTAGTTATATAAAAAGGACAACAATATGTATTATTTCCTTTTTCTACAGGAAAGGGGGTTTTCAAGGGCTGGTGCTTGCTGGCCAGACATGTCTCCATCTGTCATAAATAACTTACATGTGTGGTAAGAAATTTTTAGAAGACATCTACACCTGTCAGCTTTCTCCTGTGTGCTACTGTGATGACTTTTGGGGAACTAGAGGGCTCAAATTCACTGAGCACAAATATATTCAGTGTAATATAAGACATAATCTTATCTGAAATTCTGTGACACTTACTTGCTACTATGCTTTAAAAACATTGACTCCAGCATCCTGCTCCCTCTAATTTCTTTCCCCTTTTGTCCTAAGTATGTTTATTATGAGAACACTCTACCATTACTTCTAAGTCTCTAATTCTTCTTGCCTACCTTGACTACATCCATTTCTGATACATTTTACCTCCTTAATGCCACGACTGAGATGAATGGCTTTTTATTGACGTCTCTGGCTGGTATCATTCTAACTACATTTTACTTGCTGCTCACTACTCTCTGTGGCTTCCATGTCCCAGCAAAGTGATCTTTCAAGAACTCTTGCCATTCAAGTGATTCATTTAAATCAAGAGCATTTGAAAGTGGAACATTATGTCATTCTTTCAACATTTGTTGGTTTCAGAGAAAGTGCTGTATGTTTCTCTCTGGTTTTCTTTCCTTGCAGACACCCAGAACTGGGTGATCTCTACAGTCTTAATCTTTAATTGAAGCTTCTCAGATTTACTTTTAATGATGACTCTGTAACTATCCTGGGAAACCTCCCTTTACATTTCTCCCCAGAACTTCACGACCACTGAAGTCACCTCTACTCTAAAGCATTCATCCCAGCTTCAAAACCTGCCATATGCTTGGGGAAGGCTTTGCAAGTTCAGTGAGTGCTAAGCACACACCTTAGGAGTGAAAGCTTGTTTTTACCACTGATCATGAGATATCTCAATACAGAATGGTACTTCTTTCAGATTTTTTTTACAATTTTCTGTGCCACAAACCACTTAACATTAATTGTGGTGATCCTAAATCAGTACATTATGGGAGGCTTTAACAGAAGTAGTATTTAATTGATCCGATTTCACAACATCTGAATGTGCAAACTACATCTGGAATAAAAGAATTTTATTTATTTGACTTCCCAGATTTACAAATATCTTCTTTGGTAGTAGGAATGTATATGAATGAAAGGCATATTTCTTACACAACCTACCAGACAGATATCTTGGTGTATGGATAAATGTAAGGTTATGTGACCCTAAAGAGTCAGAAATAGTGACAGTTAATTCTCCTTCTCTCACCTATTTATTCTGACCCTAAATTTGCTTCTTTTCCCTTCTGTAAAAAAACAAACTAGTAATATTTATTGACCTTAAACCACATGACTGAGTCTCTTTCAGGACAAGTGCATAAATATACACCAATCTGCCAGTGGAAAGTATTATAATGGATGTAAGGCAATGTTTTTATTCTAATGAGACACAGCATCTCCATTTGCAGAGTGTAGGATTACTTCAGCTTCTGCTTCACAAACTCTAAAATGTGTTACCATAAATATAAAAGTATTTAGATTTTGGAATATACAAATTAGTGGTTACAACTATTTCACACCTTCCCATATGGATCATCAGTACAATACATTTTCCCAAAAAAATACTATTCAAACACACTGCAGAGCTGCCTTAGATTGAATTAAGTGAACCACAAAAAAGAATACGAAAAAAACTAGGCACTAAGACCAATAACTAAAATATCCTAAAATCACTAAAAAATAAAATTAAAAATTAAAAAAAAAAAAAAGGTTCACTTTATTGTTGTTGTTTGTCTTACTCTTTGCTCTTATTCTGCCTCATGGTGGCTGCATATACATCATTATATAAATATATATGTGCCTTTTATCCTGAGTGACCAAGCCAATTTCTCCCTGTTTTCAGTTTAGGATGAGTGATATAATGTAGTTTTTCTTGTGTGCATGAGATAAAACATAGATTTATACCATAATGCATTGTCAGTGCACAGGACTAGGCTCTTATCCTCATAATGAGAAGAAAATCATGACCTGGTGTCAGTGCTAATAGTGCCCTGAATGTGGTTCAGATTGTGCTGGTTCTGCTTTTTAAGGTGCAGGTACTTGAAACACCTGGTGATGGTGCCAGTGGTGACTGTGCACAGGTGTTTGTACATGGGTGAACACACCTTTCTGGGTGTGAGCTGTTCAACGACACACATAGACTGCAGAGAGACTAACAAAAGCAAAGCAGGCGAGTTACATGCCAAGAAATTTGGAAGGACTGTGGCCATTAGTGTCCATTCCCAGATGACAGGAACAGAAATATGCCTTTAGAAGCCAGTGCAAATCCTAAAAGGGGGCTGGGGAAAATCCTTACTAATGATTAGTGAATATACTGTTCTAAACCCTATTCTAGAGATGTGTTACACAAAGAGTGATGACAGAATAGAGGAAAGGGAGCCTTTCTGGAGGTTTTTGTTGTTGGAATATGACTTCTAGACTCATAATGAAGTCACGTGAGAAAAGGTTTTATTAGGCAGCTTTGTTAGTGTGAGATGTCATATCCCAAGGAGTGCATGAGGAGGGAGGAAAGGCAAGTGCTGCTGTAAAAACTTAGGCAGATTATTTGCATTTTATTAAAAAATAATTCTTGGAGACTTCAGGCAGTAATCTGGATTGGGCTATCATGCTGTACCCACACACAAAATTATTAACAGATTTTTCTGAGATGGTGTGCGTACAATAAGTCACAGCAAATGAAAGCCAAGGGTAGTATAAGAAATCATGTTCAAGTTACATGAGAAGAAGTCATCCACTTGGCTTAGCCATAAGTTTCCTTTGATGGGAAAAAGCTCAAAAAGATTGCTTTTGTTTGAGTTTTAGGGGGAGTGTTTATGATTATAAGAAGAGAGTGTTACTATAAAGAGCCAGATTCAATTAATAAGACATACACACTCAGATGTGAGGGGTTAAGTGGGTAAAAGCCTCATGACTTGCCTTGCAGGATGTAAATACACATACATGTTGAGATAATCATATTTATTCCCCCCTAAATAATATAAACCACTAAAAGCTTAAACGTCTATAACAAGAGACTTCTCCCAAGCCCAAACAGTAATGTGTCATTAGTCTGATGCCTCTACACATGTGCAGGTAGCAGGTATTTTTGTACAGTCATGTGAAAACTCTCCACATACAGGTTCTTCACAGGCCAGAGAACCTTTTCCTTTTATCCCAGTGTCAGTTATTGAGATGATTTATTTTTATTCTTTCATTCTTTAGTGAGAACAATCTAGAGTGTTACTGTATAAATACAGAGACAACAGACAAAAACCCCACCTCTTGGCCATTCAAGACGTAGATTTAGACAAAAAGTGATTTTTACCAGCTCTGCTGAGTTTATAATATTACTTTCCTATTACACGGTTCTTGTTTACATAATAACATCGCTATGCAGAGATGTCTCTTTCAAATCATAAGCCTCTTAGTGGTCTAGTTTCTTGACATTGTAGTTTCTAAAACAAGGACACAAACTCTGACTGGCATCTGTGAGTTTCAGGAATGCAAGAGTATTTCTCACTAAAATATTAATAATCTTGTAAAGCTGACAGATATGAGAATTTTCCAAGTCCATCAGAGTATGGAAAATAAAGGTACAGATGAAGTGAAACCAGAGTTGTGGTATCCTTTATCATTACACTTTAGGGGAATCTATAAAATGACAGTAAAAAGCAACTAGTGCTTCACTCAGTCCCCCCCAAAATTCTAGTGCAGCAGTAAAATGGCGTATGTCAGTAATAAAAATAAAATGTCTACGACATTTTAAATGTTATCGTACTGTCACAGTAGAATAAAATTAGCTTGAAGAATGATCTAAAGGGATATGATGCAGTTCATTATGTATAACAGCAATAGCAGCAGTTTCCCAGTGTTCATAAAGGTTTCTCCATTAAATTTACCTCCAGTCAATAATTAGGAGTCCACAAATAAACCTAGGCAATTAAATCAATACTGCTGGGCAATTATGTTTCAAAGTCCTGGCTCAATGGCACAAAAAGACACTATATCAAACTGCAATATTAAGTGATCTGATGCAATTTTCCACTGAACGTTTACTCGGAAAATCAGAAAAGGGCAATCCTGCATCTTTGTTCAAGATGCAAATGGGTAGCACAGTTTGCCAACATGTAACACTTAGCAGGCAGTCTGTTATGAGCAAAACCCTGCAGAAAGCTTACATTTCACCATGGGCCTTAGTTTGCTGATCAGAAATATTACCAAAGCTTACTAAAAGAAACCACAAACAAACTCTGCAAGATATGAGTAAAGCATTTTAAAGGGCACAGAGCTGTTCCATGAGCTGCTCTCAAATACAGATGAAGAAATCTTAACTGTTTCCATCTATATGCCTTAGCATGGACAGAAATGAAAAGCAGAGCTGGCTGCTCCCCAAAACCAGTATAATCTTCTTGTAATTCTAAAAATGGTCTGCTTGCCAAAAATTACTTCTACCTTCAGTGTTTCTTCTGAGGAACCCCACAAGATGGAGCAAAAATCACAGAAAATCACTATTAACTTGTACACAAACGTTCATGGCTAAGAACAATGAGCTCTTCTATCCTTATATAACATTTGCAATCTTAATATACCTGGTTTTATTCAACAATTCCTTGACTCTCCATCCCCTGGTTTTTGCTGTCTGTCTATAGCAGATGAAGAAAAGTGATACAATTCTGCTTAATATTTATTAGCTATTTACCAAATAACAATGAAAAACAGAACAAGAAGTCTCCATTGTATTCCATGGATCTGATTCATATTTTGGAGCCCATAATATGAACAGAATCTTGACAGTTATATATTTTAAAAAAATTCTTAAAATTAAGGCAATTAAGTGAATATAAATAATTGAGCTTTTAATGTTGAGTTTCATGTAGCATTACGAGGTTTAATTAAAATGTCCGTTTTTTTGACAAAGCCAGTAAAAGCACACTGATATTTCTATTTCCTCTGCTACAGCAATTAAGCAGTCTCCACGGTAGTAAGTTTTGATAACGAAAGAGGGAAAACCTGTCATTTCTTAAAAATCTGGTCACAGGATGCAATCTCAACACAAAAGTTATTGATGGTTAAATACATAAATCTGACGTGTGTGTTTCTTTAAAAGGGTTTTCAAAATATTTTCAATCATTCACATTCTTAACTGATACTAAGTACATGACTAATGGACCCATACTAGTGAATATGCATTATGCACTGGATTTACAAATCGAGTTTTATTTCTTTCCAGACATCAGCTGCCTCATTTAAATAAAAGAGAAAACTAAAAATGTAACAGAAAAGTTTTAAGAGTCAGGGTATGTTGTCAGTGATGTCCAAACAAAAGCTGACTATGGGTAGAAAAGCTGGGCTCTCACCTGCCAATAAACTGCCCTTGATCACTTACAAGAGGGGAGCATCCCAGCAGACTCTGTGTGTATTAAAAAAAAAGACTTGAAAGAGAAGAAAAAGTATCACACAGGTCACAGCAGCAGTCTCAATGGACCCCTCAGGGATTTCTGCTAGTCTCAGACTTGTCATCCTCTATGCAGCTTTCCTCTCTGCCCAGAAAATGTCGATAGGAAAATGTTTGAGGGGCCTCTGGTGGAAATTTTTTCATTCTTTCTGCATTGACAGGATGCCAAATCAATATTTACTTCCCACTAACAAGCTGCTCGAGGTCTCAGTAGAAAATATTGTAGAGAATGCGAGAAGACACGATAATAAACAGCTGTCTGGCTATGAGGAAAACATGAATTGACTGGAAACAGGTCCACAGTAAAAGGTCACAGAAACCCATGAACTCCTCAGGTGTCCATAACAACTAGTAACTTTAAAGGCACATTAAAAAAAGTCTCTTTTTCCTAAGAGGCATGAAAGAACAGATCATTTTCACTCTAGAAACCATTATGCAGTGTTTCAATAATTCAATTAACACATTTGCCAAGATCTGTGCTGGTTTTCTCCAGCATTGTTTTACTTGTTATGTTAGCTTAAGTTAGCTGTTAAGTTAGTTATCACAAATCCTTGATTAACATCTCTTCGGTTTTACACAGTAACCCTGATTTTAAGAGAAATACAAAGGAAATGCTATAAAACAAGGATTTCACATTGCTCATAACAGTATAGTTTGAGACCATCAACGGCACCATAATTACAAATACAATGTATTAATTACAACCTAAAACCACATAGCTAATCAGAGCAGAAAGTTATAATTCATTGTGGGATTGTATAAATTGAGCACCTGTGCTTCAAGAAGTTTCTGTATATGCTGTAGCCATTCTTTATCTTTTTCAAATTCCATTTTTGTTTCTGCTGTTTCCTAAAAATATAAAAACATCAGGAGCAATAAAGGAAATGTGTAACTGGGTATACATTAAATATAGAGCATGTGGAAGTTGGAATCACATTTGCAAAATTAGTTATCTGAAGCATACTCATCAAGTATCAGTGCTCTATTAAATTTTTAAACCTACCCTTGTCTGTGCATGCATCTAGAAATGTGCATAGCATGTTCTTTTCATATGAATATACTGGTGTATGTGTGATCTATGTCTAAATTGTATGAGTTTAACATAAAGGTGCCTGAGTCTATGCACTGATAGACAGAATATGTGGTGTATGTGTAGTGCAAATTCATCTCCTGTCTAATAAGTTTGTTTTATATACATAGTTAAGTATGTTTATGTGTTTTACACATATATTCACAGTGACTAAAACAAAAAGATACAGGATGTAGAAATTACTTTGAGAATGAGATAAGCATGGAACAACTCTGTCAAAGTGAATCACTTTATAGGGCTGTATCAATGTTAGTAAACAGGGAAGGGATCAGCCCATTTTATTTGTATTCATGAGTGTAATCCCTGCCAGTGCATACACATACCATGCACTGTTGTTTCATCAACAGGAAACCTTCCTTTTTGTGGCCTCTTTAATATAAAGCTCCAACAAGGCTAAATCTAAGTCATCACCAGAGTACTGTTACAGGCCAATAATGGCCAGCTCCTAGACACTTGCTAAAGTAACAGTACAGGCTTTTTCATATATTATTTGATCAGGACTAAATAAATCTGGATAAGAAATCCCATCACTGCATCTATTTAATAGAGTGATTTGATGAAACACTATCAAATATTTCATAGCAAAATGTATTATAGAATCAACAAAAAAGGCAATGAATTCACCCAGAAACCATCTGTCTACCAGAAATACCTTTAATAGGTATCACAATTCAGAGAGGAAGTATCAACAAAATCAATCTGGCACAGCAAGACACACTCTAATTTTGTTTTCCTTAATGCAGAAGTCTATTTAAAACATACAATCCTGCCAAATAGCCTCACAAAAAAGGAAAATACTGAATAAAATCTCTACATATGCATGCTTAAAGCAGTGTATATTTACGCATGCTGTAAGTCTTGCCACCTTACGAATCTCTGACCTGACCTTTTCATTCAGATTAAATCCTTCTTGATTTCTGTGCTGTGTCTTGCACAATGAAATTTCAGTCTTTACCAGCAAATCCTTTTCTTCAAGGAGGGATATAGTCAGCATCTTCTCATCTATGCCTTTTTTACTGAAGTCCTTACAATAACTTACCTCATCATCTCCTTCTTGCAGTATTTCGTAAAGATCAGTTGTTGAAACATTAAGGATAGATGCTGCTAACTGAAGACTCTCTTGGGAAAGACCCTTTTTGCATGCTTTCATTTCTCCCTTTTTTTTGCCAGTTTGATTTTTATTCTCAGCTCTTGTACACTGTGATGTAACTCTCCAGTTAGAGTCTAGAAGACATAAGCAAAAAATACTCTACTGTCATTTTTTTTTTATAGTGCAAATAAGATGGAAAAAACAGTATCATTTAGACTAAGCTCCTTTAGATGGGAATTATCTTCACTCTGTGTTATTGGTTCAACAGGATATGTGCTGGAATATTAAATAACATGCTACATAGAACACAAAACATGAATTAATACAGTAAACCAAAAAATGTTCTTAAATGTACATACTGTTTTGGTATGTCTTTAGCAAAGTAACTATTCTTATAATGCCATCATTAGTAAGACAAAGTAGCTTCCACAGAATCAAAATCCTTTCCTGACCCAGTCTAACAGAAATGTTCTTGAAATAAGAACATAAGTATCAGGCTTCATTGTGGTCAAATAGAGATTTTTTTTTTTTTTTAAAGCTTATTGGCACTCTCTGCATGCAGAAACACTAGTATACCTCTTTATTAAAAACCTGAAATTTTGTTTCCCACCAGGAGAGGGTTATTCAAAACTGTCCTGGCTACCAAGCTCCTATCTTACCTATTTCTTAAGTTCCTTGGTACAATGAAATAACACTAAACATCAGCGTAATTCATCAGTTTTATAACTGAAGTAATTTTGGTTTAATCTGTGACAAAAAGATTTCATCAAAAGCTGAGCAAGACAATTTTATTTAAAAATTGTTGACTAACTACACAAGAGTACTAATCAATTTTCACAAGATTCTCCTAGAATATTCAACTTCCATGACTCAAGTAGAACTGTGGTTGTCAACACAAACACCTTGGCTGAATTGAAAATGAGCACAGAAGGTTTTCTTTTGATCATCCTAGTGAAGCTCATCTTGTTAAGGTACATCTCAACAGTAGCTGATCAGCTCCTCAAAATTCTTTTTCTACAGAATACCTTCATCTCATAGAAACTGACGACAGGACCGTGAAGCCTGTTTATTGGCATTTTGGGTAAAGTATTCTACAGCCTCTAGTGTATCTGAAACAGTCATTAGAGAGCATTTGCTATACATTTCAACAAAGGCACAGCAGACTCATTCAATTCCAAGATTTTTTTTCCCTACCTCTTCCCAACTTAACAATTTTCTGTATTTAATAAAATTTAATCATTAAAAATAAAAGTACCCTGCCACAAATCTGGGGAGAAGAGGTACAGTGAAATTTGTCCAATTTTCTGATTCAAGTGTGGGTCCCTTCATCCACAGAATTTCCAGCAAACTATTTCGGACATAAACCTATCTGCGAGTGCAGAGCTGAGAAGAATGAAGAAACTTGAAATGTAATGGGTAGGGACCTAGGGCAACTTGAACTAAGCTCATAGAAGGAAATAGATGGAGAGAAGAGAGAGCCCCAAAAAGAAAAGCACACACTACGAAAAAAATATACTGTTAAATCACATGTTTTTGTAGCATTTGAAATGGTCTAACAGTAAATTGGCTCTTGCAACATATAGGAGATGTATTTGACAATGGAAAAATAAGTTCAACCCTACTTTTTCAATCAAATTGAATCAGCTTCCCATGTTTTAAAAAGAGATCTCTCTCAGGCATAAGGGATCACTCCAGAAGATGCATATGTGTAACCTGATGTAAAGAGGAAATGTAAATTAAAGGAGCAAGATAGCAAGAAAATTACCTGCAAAGCCACTTGGAAAAGCTACAAAAAAATGACAAAAAAATCAAAAACAGACAAAAAAAAAAAAANNNNCCGCATGATAAACAATGTTAAACATTCACTCGAATGCCTTAGAAAACACAGAAAAATTGCCAGGCAATAATCATTTGACATTATTAAATAAATGTTATTGGTGTATCCAAATTCCAAAAGAAGTTCATGATGAATGAACAACCTGATAGCAATAGTGGAACTCAGAAACTGCAACTTCAGTGTGATTGGCTTTTAGTCCACAGTTACAGAAATGAAGGTGCCAGAAAGAAAGGTATCAGAAAGACACTGAAGGACCTATAGCATCAATTTTTAAAAAAGGAATAAAAAATTGAAAAAAAAAAGCATAAAGAAAAAACAAGTTTAAACAAAAATCACAGAAAGAGAAAATTACAACTAATAGATTTTAATATGCAAGCATATACTTTATATATAATCACAGCAGATCATTCATATGGAGAACTTGCACTTCAATTCCTCTGTCCCTTGAGCAGTTCAAATACACTAAAGCATATGCAAACCACAAAGCATATGTGAAAAATAAGGTTACTTTATGGACTTTAAAACTGGACTCTGAGAGACTAGCTATTTTTGAACATCCCTCCTTCATGTTATTGATACAATGTTTTGATATAAATTTTATCACTAAATAAGTGCCTTAAAAATTACAGTCTTCCTATGATTTTAAGTTGCTTTTTCTTCTGTTATTTCCTCATCCATCATATGCTAATGTATTCATGTGCTAAATTGTTTACTTATTAGTGATTTAATTTATATGTCAGTTCATGCTCCAATACAGAAATGTTCAGTCTCAAGCCACACAGCTTTTAGAAACTGAAAGACCCATTTCCAAACTCAGAAGTACAAAGACTCAAGAGTTAAGCCACATAGGTTTTGCTGATGAGTGTACTGAAGGCAGTATAACATTGTTCTGTGATTAAGAATTTGATCCAATGCATTCTGGAGCTAGGTGTAGGATTTTTTTGAACTAAAACATTTCCCTCTGTGTATTTCCAAATTGTTTATTTTTAAACTAATAAGCATACATAGGTGATGCAAGCTACCTAAAATGAAACAGTGCAGTACATGATTTCTGTACTATACTGATTTATAACAATGACTTTATTAGTACCAGTAACACTAGAATTTGAGATTTTATCTTTGGTTTTTTCTTTTGCTGTCAAATGTATGGGATATTTTGTTAGTAAAGCCATTTTCCTAACTTAGATGTTACCATCAGAGTTATTCCTGTGGGACACACTTTGCTGCTACCAGCCAACTAGAATAGGAATTCTTGATTAATTCCTGAAACGAATCTATACCACTTCTTGTCAGACCAGTGCAACTACCACTGATCTGACAAGAAAAAAAGAAGCTTAAAAATATAACAAAATTACCTTAAAGTTCCTAGTCTTTTTTAGACATTAGCAATTGTTGAATTACCAACCAACTCCATATCATTTCTATAATATACATTACATATGTTGGGTTACAAATAATTCTGAGGTATGTCCATTATAAGCCTTTTTACTTTATTTTCACTACCTCAAATATTCATTCTTAAGAATATATTGGTTTCAAATTTGGCCTCAGCATGTAATCACTTCTTAGCTCTGCATCTTTTGCCAGTTTCGAGATGTATACAAAGGTCCTCTTTCAATTAGAAGGTCATATTTAATTAAACACTCAAAGAAGCCTTGGTGGCACAAAGACCCTGACAGCACACTATTAATAAGGCCTTCAGATCCCAAAACACTGACACTCGTTGATCCTGGAATTAACACAGTTTGATCAATGGCCCTAAGTAATGTTGTATGACCAAGGCAATGCCAAAAATTTTTCCCGTAATTACCATGTTAATTTACATACTATTATTGTTTGTAGCATAATAAAACTTAATGGTCCCAAGACAAATTCTGATGCTAGCTAGCACTGTACCTACGTATAGCCAGATTTCAGTCTTGCACTGGTGCAGATCTCATGTCAGAGGCCATGGCTCACGAGTCATGGATAATTTAAAGTTCTACTGTATTTTGCACTATAGTAATAACAGTGTGCAGCATCTGGCTGAGATCACAGAATCATCAAAGTTGGAAGAGACCTTCAGGATCACCTAGTTTTTAACCACACTGGCCAAATTAAGGTTCAGTTTAGCTTTGGCCCTTCTAATTTTCTCTCCACATACTTGACAATATCTTTGTAGTTCCCCCAAATTACCTGTTCATCCTTCCAGAGATGCTACACTCTTTTTTTTTTGTCACGAGTTTGAGCCTAAGGTCTCTGTTAAACCAGACCAGCATTTTTCCTGCTGGCTTATGTTGCAGCACAAGTCTAGATGTAGTTAATTGTCTTCCAACAGCTTCTAAGGTGCAGTGTTTGGGATTTGTAACTAAACCAGTGCTGATAACATACCAGCCATTGCTAAGCAGCACTGGCACATTGTCAGGGTCTTCTGTTTCTCATGCTGCCACCTCAGCAAGTGGGCTTAGGATGCACACAATGTAGAGAGGGAATGCAGCTGGGATGGACAGCTGGCCACTAGTGACCAAAGGGACATTTCCCACATACACCACTTAATAAAATCTAAGGGAGATGGTGATTTGTCTGCTCAGAGACTGGCTAGGCATTGATTTACTTTCCTTGGGGGATTTATTCTCCTTTCTTTCCTTCATTAAACTGTCCTCACCAACACACAAGTATACACGTTTTCTCACTTTTGCTTGTCCTATTCTTTCCCCAGTTCTACTGGGGAAAGGGAGCAAGCCCCTGTCAACAAAGAACTCCGTGGTGTTTAGCTGCTGGTCAACCACCACAGCTGTTGGTCAACCAACCACAAATGCATTGGAGAACATAATATACAGAACAATTTTACATGTAGTATTGTGTGTGTAGTTCAATATGTAGATGTCCTTAGATACAAGTAACTTGTTCTTAGAAACTCAGTTGTTTTGCAGATTAGAAAAGTACATGGATGTGGTTCAAAGCATTAAACCAAAAATGAAGTGGAAAATCTTTTCTGAAAAAAGGTTAGTTTCCTAAAGAATCAAAGGCATTATGAAGATGTCTGTGAATAACAAGAGCTAAATTTCAGAGAACTGAACACTGAGCTTAAAGAACTCTGCTTTTATGGTGGAATATTTATTGCTGGCCTAAAGTTAGGCCAGATCCTAATGCTGCAAAATGGTTGAGAAATATTATAACCCCAAATACCTCATAATCAACAAAACAAAACAGAATGAATGGACAAGATTACACAAAGAGATGATGTCATACACCATTTCAGCAGCTGAAATAAGCATTCAGTGAAAGTATAGTTATTTGTTCCTTATTCCCTCTCTAAAAATGACTTTCAAAATACTTTCAGTAACAATGTTTAAACTGATATCACAGCATGACTGAAAACTCTTCTATAGTAATTTCATTTTTTAAATATGTTATTTAATATATATTTATAAATGTTATTTAAATTACCTCAGCTCCTTCACTTGAAAAAAACACACCTTCTAGGCATAACCTTTTTTTTTATGAGAAAAGGGACAAGACGAGACACAAAACCAGGCCACTACAGTGGACTTGTTTTGCTTAGGGCTATAACATGTAGCATTCTGACCCAAGGGAAGTAGAAAGTCTCAGGAGGTTGATTTAATTCTCACGATTCTCAGAGATCACATGTCATTTTTAGAGACTCAGCAGATGCCCTGAAAGTAAAGATGTAGAGGACATACAGACCAATCTTCACCAAGTTCAGTATTCAAACTTCTGTGGCAAAATATTAAAGTGGCAATAACATTATTTTACCAATGTCACACAGGCACATTTATAAGGTGATGAGTTGGTTTTATTTACCTGTCTACAGTCACAGTTTCTGCTGTGGTCCAGGAATTTATTAATATACATGTTCAAACATGATGTGTCTCATAGTTTTGTGTACTTGGAGGAATTAAGATATTTTATTATCTTTTCCATTAAGGATAAAGTAAACAAGCAAGCTATTGAATTTGTTAAACTCCCCCAAAATAAAAAAGATACATTTAAGAGACTATTAGTGTGATACCTAAAAGCTAGCAGAGATGCAAAGTTTCAAAGGCTAATTCAATAAATATCTGAAAGGAAGAAATACACCTCTAAAGCTGGATATCAGACCAATATATATGATTTAAATTAAACAGTCTTATGTTGATCGGCACTGAGAATAGTGCTCACAACTTCACAGAGATAAGTGGAAGCTGAAAGCACACATGGCCTGGAAGAACTGCCTCACCTAATGACCTGAAAGAATTCCATTATACATAAATATAGAGAAATTACAGTCTGAATGTAAAAAATAATGTGATATCACAGTTGCATCTACAACCTGATTTTCCACAATTTCCTGATTTTTCAATTAACACAGGCAAACCTGAACACACATGAGCATAACTAAGATTCTAACAGGCAAGATCTGAAAGATTCATTGAAGTAATTTAAAATATTATCATTCTCTTCTATACTAGCAGCAAAAGTTATCTCCAGTTTGCAGTCCAACATCCTAGCCTAGCCCTGCCTTCTCCACGGCTCTGAGCTATGGATGACAGACTGTGAACTAGAAAAGGTGAACTCTGTAACATCCCAAACCACACATCTGAAGAAGTGTGCATAGATTAGCACAGTATTTCTTTTTCAACTACTAAAGCTAAACCTATTGTGGCTTTTCTGAAAATCCCACAAATAATACAATATAAAAAGGGCCTTAGACTATTTTAGTATTTGCATACAAAACTTGAGCTTCCTGGCACTTAGTACTGCAGACCGCAAAAACCCAGTTAAAATGCAATAAGAATAATAAGATACAGTGACAGAAATTAGTAACTGCGTTGCATAAAATTTGATAATCTGATCCCTATCAAGGGCAAGATTTCAATTTGTAAAACTATGCTGGCTTAAATTTTACTATTCCTACTTGCCATTAGGGGTGGAAGTCTTCCTTGGCTGGCTCCCCAGTTCTCCCAAAATCGAGCAAAATACCATTTGTTCTGGCTTCAAAACAATTAAAAACAAATGGTTTCTTTATAACCATATATTTCTGAGTACAAAATTGAGAATGCTCTTTTGACTGCATTTGCGTAACCATCTCCAGGTGCAGAAAACCATAGGGAAGAATACTGCAAATATTTCAACCTGTATTTGACATTATAAGAAAAGGAAATGGAATACATTGTGCTATCTTCTAAAAAAAAAATTTAATTTATTTACAAATACATGGACAAGTGACTTAAGTCATGGACAGTTTTTAATTTTAGATTGTTTTCAAAACAAGCCACACTTAAAGACACAGCAATGGACTTACTATGGCCAATTACAATGTAGTTTATTTTCAGTAGAGAATATACCATACATTCTTAATGGTACACTTACGTGTTTTAAAATTCCCTGCGTGAATAAAAGTTAAGGGGCTTTGTATTACTGGTCAGCTTTTTCTCTTTTTGTTTTCTAATAATCTCTTGAGAACTGCTTAGCTATCATACTTTATGCTTGAAATCTTGTCCTAAAAACCTGCTTTTTTTCATTACATTCTTTGTAATACCTTTAAGCAGAATTTATTGCATCAGCTGGACAACTCATTTATAGAACATACAGCAGGTACCTACTAATATGAGGGACCTATGGTCCTATATAATTTTACAGCTTTACAATTATCTAATCTCTCCTGTACATTAAGCTTTAGGACTGTCCAAAACTTGAACTGTAGACCCAAATGCTTTCAGACTGATGCTGGTTGTTAAGTATCAGCAAACACTCCATAATTTTCATTGTACTGTTGCTAAATTTTCAGCACAATTACCATGTTTTGTGACCTATAACAAAGAAAAAATAATAGTTTTCTTTTAGCAGAGAATGAGTTGAAATATGTCTAATCAGCATGGGATGACAGGCAGAATAATTCTGTCAAAATATATTGGTTTCTAAAATTCTATTTGGGTGGAATGGGCAATAATAATAATTTAAAGTCCTATTTACTTCTGCATTTAAGTACTACTTCATTTATATTAATTTTTTGCCTGGTCTATATTCTTTGGTTTCAACAGAATTTCTTCTGATTTACACAGGTGCTAGCAAAACTACCATCATTCCTTTAAAACTTCATATACTACAGTTATTTACAGAGAGGGGAAAAAAAGGCACTGACAGAAATTAGAGCTTCACACATGTGTAGCAAGAGATGCCTGGGATCTTAGGGAGTTTATTATCTTGAACAGTTAGGGCAGACAAAGTCAGCACAGTTGTACCAGATGTAGCAAACAAAGATATTCAGGGCGGACCAAGAAATACTGAGGTGAAGCAACACTCCAAAGGTCACATAGCAGGTCAGTGACCAAGATGTGAAGAACACCATGATTTTCTGACATTCAGCTCAGTGTCTAAGCTTATGCTATCTTTCTGCAGAAAGACACAAAAAGCCGAAGAACTATAAATCAGATGCTCTGTGTAAGATCACTGCACCACTGAAACAAATGTGCCTGAAATCCAACTTAAAAGGTCATCTCTGGCATTACTTAGATTCTTAAAAAATTCCCATAAAACTTACCAACTGTGTTTTGTTAAAATACTGTAATTTGTTGGGTTTCTTAATGATTCTGTCTTCCTAGAGCTCTTCCTACTTCTCTGTAGCCCTTTTGGCATGTGCCTTGGGGAATCCCCTTAACTCCCAGACCCCTAAGTTACTGTGGACACTTCACAAGACCCTCTATATGAATGAGTGCTTTGTGTTCTTCCTGCTTCAGCCCGCTTTCTTAGCAATTTGATTGACATGCATTAAACAATTGTTTCTACATGAACTCTTACATACATCATTACTGGAGACCTTTTTCCTCCTTTCCAAGTTTTTCTAGTTTTCTTGGTTTTTTGCCAAAAGGGTTTCTAATCACTTCAAGCCTAGAGCTTTTAGTATGTACTCATATGTCCACTCCTGAAGTTTTCCAGTCATTCCTTTTTCCAGTCAACATTGTTTCTGTCTTTTAGACCCCAAACTGGCCATCACCTTTAAACAAAGCATCTTTCTAGGTCCAGCAGAGAATGGAGTAAGAGCTTTAAAAAGCCGTCTCTCCAATCCATTTAAAGAAATCCCAGATGGATCTAGACACTTCCAGGAAGTGCAGTACAGAGTCTCCAAGTAGTTCCCAGGTGATCCAGCTGATCCTGTTTCAATCTCATTCTCTGCTAAACTTACTCCGATTTTTTTTTCACTGAGGCACAAATGGAATTTTTTTTGCGGATTAGTGGAAACAGTCTCCAGTTCAAGTTTGTTGGATCTGTTCACACACTACCTACAATTATAGAGTCATGGTCTGTGAAAATGTCTCTCTTGCACTCTAAGAAGAATGAAAATGGCACCATTATCAACAAAATCACTTGTGTATGTCAGATATGCATCTAAACTTTACATGAGATATACATGCACAGCTACAAAAACCTGACATACCTTACAACTTGGTTACATAGTTGAATCATCTAAATCAACATCCCTAAATTCTTACTACAGAATCAGATAAAAAGTAGGATTTATAAACATTCAATATATTTTAAGCTACATCTGTTATAGTCTTTATCTATCATAGTCAAAAACCAAAGTGAAGTGCTATCCTTCTAAGTCTAAAAAGCAAAGAAAAAGTAGAGTGTGGACATGCTTTTCAACATCTTCCTCTTTATTCTTCCATTTTATTTATCAAGATTTTTTCCATTAAGACATCTACAGTATATGCTGTTCCTGGTACACTGTATGTATCACTAACCATACGCCTCCTGTAAACCATAAGAATTCAGCCTTTCACTTAATTCATTAAAATTCACAAGGCCTATTATTCTGTTTACAGTCTAATAGATATTCACTGTCACTATTCAGGCCTCTGATTCAATTTGCTTAAATCCCAGATGCAGAGTAATCCTGATGGAGATTAGCTTAATTTATCACCAATTTCTTCTCAGAACCAAGAAATGTTGATATTTCATAATAAAAGCTGTGTTTCTACTTTTTTTCCTGAAGTAGCATGCCCAATGAAGAAGAACCAATAAATGCCTAATTTTTTTTAATGGTGAGATTTTTCTCAGTTACACAAATTTTGCTTTCCATATAGGACACCATCTTTTAAGGTGTGTATTCTACAGGCAAGAATACCGATTCTCATCACAGTGGAACATATTCCTGGAATCAAATATTATGCTGATTCTGACTGAACACAGATTGGCAGACTCATCATGTACTGCACACAATACAAAATAATCACTCTGGGTATACTTTTCTAGGTGAAGTGTTGACAGTTTGGAGTGTAATAAATGAAATATACTTATCTTTTGGCTCTCAAGTGTTCTCAGTGGGGAAAATTTTCTAGCAACTTGAAGTCATATTAAAGATGTCCACTTCCAAATCAAAACTGACAGTGCTGATTTATGTGATAATATCTGCTGTTGTTTGCAAAATGTCCCAGTGACTAGCTGAAGAAATCTTTGTTTGGTCAAACAACACTTACAAATTGGCACAGTTCAGATATATTTTTGCATAAAATTTTCAAAATAAACCAGTTTTCATCTGTACAGCATACCATAGTTCCATTTCCATAAAAAGTTAGTCTGTTTTTGCCAATTATTGACTTTTACAGTTACCCGTTATGTGCTTCTTTTTTCAGCTAAAGAAACAAATTATCATTCTGCATCTGATCTTGGTACCCATCTGAAAAATTATGTTCTGCACATCCTAGACCTGAAGACGTTGGAGCACTAGTACTGCCAGGGAAATTGAATCCACAGGGTTTGAGAATATATTCAGCAACAGCAAAGTTCTATGAAGAATATCTCTTGCTGTCTCACTGTAACTGGAGAATTCTGAGAGTCACCTGCAAGGATTTCCTTCTATCTGAAGAACTGACTGTGACTGAAAGTAAAGACTGTAGCAATGTACTTGTGTTGCTCTCATGTTGCAAACCTGATAAAAACCAACCGAATATTTCCCAAATATTCGTGCCTTCCAACTTGATTAATTATGTCTAATATTTTTGAAGTTTTTTTTATAGATAAAGAGCAAATAGGACATGATCTCTATACAGCCATTCTGAGAAGAACATATTACCTAGCGATGCTCTACTTTGAACCAACCCAGAACAGTTCAAGAGGAAAAGGCAAGGATAGCAAATAACAGGAATTTGCCAAATAATAGGATTTTTAAATATGACTAGTCATTAATTAACAATTGTTTGCAACAGGAAAAAGTTTTATATAGCATTTTCAGTTAGCACTGCCACTAAGGGGCAGTCCCAGCATCTCTACCCTACAACCACGTAAACCTGTCCCTGTTCTGACCTTCTGTGATACACAAAAGCTGGTGTTGTGGACTTTCAGAAGGTTAATTGAATTCTCATGAACTAGCTCACAATTGACCCAGATAATGTCTATGATGACATTTCAAAAACGGAGTAGGGAGGAAGTTGCATAAGGGCAGAAATGAAGAGTGAGGTTCACTCAGGGGTGTAACTTTTCAACAGAAGTTTAATTTACCTAAACCTGTATTTTGAACTACAGCCCAAGACAGCAGTGAGGAAATATGCCATGGCAAAACTTACGTCAGTATTCAAGATAAACTGCAGGAAGGTAATAGAGACTGATATTTATCAGGATATAAGGTAAACTGACTGAATGGCAAGCAGAACTGGCAGAACACCACTTGGCCAAGCCAAGGTGAAATAAGTCCTCTGATACACATGGCTGGTGAACATAGATGGATGTCAAACAAGAGAGTGAGGGGGAAATGCACCTAGCTTAAGCCCAGCTCTGAGTAGCTGAAATGAGGGCAGCTGTCTTAAGAGGGTGAGTGTTAGATCCCAACTTAGATCCATTAAGCTTGCCAAGTGAACTGCCATGGGTCTTGATTTTGGCAGTCAGTTTTATCAGATGGTTGTACTGGAGACCTATCAAGAACAATGCCAGAACACACCAGATGTGCTCTGTGCTGCAAAGGGTATCCTCTGTGGAAGGCACACAAGTCCCAAACGACAGAAGTAGTATGGAAGTAAGAAGTGCACTCAACTGATTTCAAAGCATTCAGCTGCCATCACCTATTTATTACCACCACAGCTGAATATAGATGCCTAATCAAAACAATCCTTCTCAAGGTCAGAAAAGTTCCGATATTCTTCTCATGCTCAGACAGGCATCATCACCGTGATGATGAGTGAGGTTTGCTGATGTACAAGTTGAATGGGACAGATGACACTACACAGTCTTGGCTTACAAAAGCCTCGAACAGAAACATACAGTCAGTCAAAGTCTACAGGAGGATAAAAAAACATAACATGCTGGAAAACAGAATTCATGCAGGAATTCAGACAGTTTTGTAATAAACTAGTATGTTCTACTATATTTTCAACAGAAATCCAGTCAAGCAATCTCATAGCAATTTTTTAACTCTATCCAATGGCTGTTTTCTGCATGAGTTCTCACAAGTACTACAAACACACAACAAAGAACATTTTGCTCTGGTTTCTGTGCTTCACATAACTGGCAGATCCACCTGAGGATCTGACAGTACATGTTATAGAAAATCCTGAGCAATGGTATACCATAAAAATTGAATGCATGATTCAAAGAGAATTTATGGTGCTGAAGGAAGCAGGATGGGATAAAGACATGAGCTCTAGAAAACGCACCTGAAGTACTCTCAGAGCTACCTGATCCCTCTTCCAGGGAGTTTGCATTTTTCTGCAATAAAACTGCTTTATTTGGCCTAGTTGATATTTTTACAGCCCTACTTTTATTATTAATTCTTAGTCTTGATACATACCATAGAAAAATTTTGTCAGGATATGAATTTTGTTAAAATGTTTAATAATCAAGTTTAGTTCTGGTCATTATGGAACTCTAAAAAACACCTACATTTTATGATTTATTTTTCAGATCAACTGCATGAGCTATTTTTAATCCATTTAACATAGTATTGAACTGCATAGGCTATTTTTTAATCTGAATCTCTCGGTAGTAGGTCAGACATCCTATAAAAAAGGGAATATTAAAACAAATAGTAACATTTATCAACTGACTTGTACTACTCTCCAGAAAAAAACCAGATTTACTCAATATAGGTTGCTTTCCACAAAGGTACTCTAACAAGCATACCTATACTCCCATGCTTTAATACTTTAATAATTGAATTTCTTATCAGTATTTTATTCAGAAATTAGGTCAGATTAATGAACATAAAATACTGCCCTCTTCTGAATATTGACTCAATATTATCATTCTTTTAGACTCTAGGCAATGTTGTAATATATATGCACTAACTCTGAGTACTTATTCAAAATGAGGATCAGCAAGAGAAATATTTCTTAATTAGCTCTATAAAGTGATAAACTATAAAAATTCTCAATCCAAAAATCCTACTTCTTTCTAGAAAATGTTAAAAATCTTCTCTTGGCTACTAATAGATTAAGGATGTTGCAGCATCTTCATAGGACATCAGCCTACTTCATTCCAGACTCAAAACAGAAGTATTCATTTTATCATATTCATTTATTTTATATTTTTATTCACTCTATCTTTACACAGTTACAGAGTTGTTTTATCTAATAATAGATTGCATCTGCCCCGTAATAGCTACCTTAGTAGTAGTACATTTTTAAATCCTGCTTGTTTACTACAGTTCTCGGCCTCACTACCCAAAGATTTCCTCTTGACTTCTTCAGCATCTTATCCATCTTTTATATTCCATTGTTGCTTATATTTTCAGGTTATTATCTATAATCCATTTTTCACTTTGTTTATGTTGCCTTTTATTTCTAAATATTTTGCTCTCTTTCCTACCTACTAGCCTATATATTCCTCATAACATCTTTGGAAAAATGAACTGTTCTGAATTAACCTATTTCAGGTGCTCTGTCGGCTCCCTCTGAAAATCATTCTGCACAATACCTGATTCCTATCTTACACTCCAACAAAAATAAATCCAATAATCCCTTAAAACATATTGGAAACAGCCACCTTTGTTTACAAGCATTCCTTTCAGCATTTTTGGAAACTATTACTAGATTCTACAATCTAATGATTTTAGCTCATTGTGCAAGCATCCCAAATTGGGGTGACTACAGCAATGCAACATTTTTTTACATTCCATTGCAAATATGTGCTCAGTTAGTAAGTCATCACATCCTCTACAGTGATCCACTGGTGTATATCAGATTTCTACCTCAAACCTCTTCCCTAGGTTTTGGAACTTATTATCTTGACCCAAATAGATGCAGGATCCTGTGGTTCTGTATTATCAATAACTTTAAAAGCAAGTAACACTGCCTGCTATAAACACTCACACTCTTCTCTGAAGTTACCCTGTTCTCCTATTTATAACTGTAACTAGCAGCAACTTAATTAGCAACTCAGAAATAATTTAATTGTTGCATGAGACGTGGAATGGGTAGAAAAAGTAACTGCATTCAATTTAAGAATGAGGAGAAAATTACACTTACACTCTAAAAAACAAGTAAAGCTTATGAAGTGATCAGAATAGCAGACAAAGATTAGAGGATCATATAATTTTGTTAACATGTTTAAGTGATATATATAGGTGAAACATGATCTCTATATAGAAAAAATTATTTGAATTACTGGAACCGCAGTGAGAATCAAGGTCAAGGGACAAAAACCTGACAGCTATCCAGAAGAAAAGAAACTAGGCAGACCAGACTTCAAAAGAAGAGCTGTACTCTTAAAAAGTACATTTAATGTAATGTACTTATTACATTACCACAATACCTCATTATAACATCAGACACACAAGAGATATTTTAACAGGATTTATGTGATATACTGCACAATTCCACTGAATTGCTAAGGATTTTACTTTTTTGCAGTGGCATATTGTTAATAAAATCTGATTTTAGCACCCAACTAAACCAAGGAGTTTACTTATAGACACTATCTTTGTTTTCAAAAAATCATTCTGCAGAGGAACAGCAGTCAGCAAAACTGCTACTTGAAATATGCATGCATATTCTTTATATTCAGGCAAGAAAATAGGTATTTATTACTACTATTATTTCATATTTACATTTTTTTCACATCTAGTGTAACCATGAAAGTGCTAATGAATATTCATGGTAATTAACAACAAAGCTGTCATCTCACTCAACAATGAATGAAGTTATGATAATAGTTGCTAATAGGTGATCCTGCTCACTACTTTTACTTCTGAGAACAGAAGATCTTTTACTTTCTCATTTTCTAATTTTTGAAAAACTTTTCATTATGGAACTGTGTAAAATATTGATAGTATGATTTTTTTATCTCCTTATTTCTGTAAGTGCTACTTTCACTTTATTCAGTGAAAACATTCCAAAACTCATAGCAGTCAGAATGGAGACTGAATTGCTTCTCTCCATCATCAGTGACATAGGAGTACTTAATTAAAAATAATAAATAATACATTAGATTAATTCAAGCTTTTACATATTTAGCCAAAAATAAGCATGCAGCTGTGGAAAGAANTATTTTCCTCTTAGAGTAAGCATTCAGTATTAGAAGAAAGCACATTTTCTCTCTTGAAAATTTATAGTCTGTTCAAGAATAGGCAGCATATTTCTGAATGATCGGGCATAATGATCAATTTTATACCTCTTTTTCAACAGTTACATCAAAAGGCAAACAGAAAATATTAATCACTTTAATAATAAACTTTAAAAATAAAATATCTATTTTTTTAAATAAAAGGCACTTTTTCATGAAAACCAATCATTATTTTCACCTTAGATAAGTTAGCTTATGAAGTACTTAAATTTAGGATTCTAAAGCATATCCAACATTGTTCAGTCTTTTTTCATAAGGAAATTTACATGAACTTAGCAACAGAACTGAACATGGGATGATTTCGGTCAAATGCTAAAGGTCTGAACACTCCTATGTAGTGACTTTATATGGTTTCTTTTTCCAGTGCATCAAAACACCATTACTCTTTGAATGCTTCAGCCTTGCTCAAAC
The DNA here is from genome assembly GCA_013399945.1 of Ploceus nigricollis. Taxonomy (NCBI): domain Eukaryota; kingdom Metazoa; phylum Chordata; class Aves; order Passeriformes; family Ploceidae; genus Ploceus; species Ploceus nigricollis. The sequence goes on from VXBC01007503.1 coordinate 413,372, forward strand.
ATATCTGAAAGCAGCTCACTTCTACAGAAATCCAAGAGCAGTAGAGAAGTAGCTATTTCATGGGCTAATAAACAATAGCCTTCTTTGAAGGTTGGTATACAGTATACATAGATACATATATACATACATTATATGCTACATTAATAAAATCACAAAATATTCTGAGTTGGAAGAGACCCGCAAAGATCATCAAAGTCCAGCTCCTGGCCCTGCTCAGCACCATCCCCAAGTGTCACACCACATGCCCAAGAGCATTGTCCAGAACTTTCCTGAACTCTGTCAGGCTGGTGCTGTGACCACTTCCCTGGAAGGAATATAAGGAAACAATATTCTACATACAGCTCTTAAAACTGCTTTCAATTTTACAACGTAGAGGCTTCCTTATATAGTATTTCTAAAACAAGAAGCATATGCATATGGAAAATGCAGTAATTCACAGTAATCAAGAGATATGAATTATTATATGAAATGTGTTGGGAATTTATTTGTTGCAAAGTAATCTGATACACAACTAAGCACTATCTTTTGAGACCAAGTCAGACATATAGAAAAAAATGACCAATAAAAGTTACGGAAGTCTTTGAAAGTCTGGGAGAGAGGTAGTGATTCTTTCTCCTCATTCAGACCTGACACCAGAACTCTGCAGCAACTACAAACACTGTTCTGGAACAGGGAGTGTATCAAAGCCTTGTTTAATCTTTTACATTTTGCCTTCAATCAAAAATACCTTTACTCAGGTGAACACTCAAAAGCAAATCAACATTCAAACCTTCACAAATGTCTTGAACTCTTCTACTTTGTCACTGGTAAACAGCAGCTCCTTCTGTAGAGTTTCCAAAGCCTATGTACTCTGTTTAGCCAAGCCATGTAGCTGTTGAAATGCAGCAGTTTCAAGCTCAGTCATAGCATATTCAGTCTCAATCATTTTTCTCTCTAGTTTAGTAATCTTGAGATCCTGAAACACATCCACAGAGACACAGCAGTGCTATGATAAAAGCTGATGGGGAGGTATGGTAGATTACAAACAAATGAATAAACAAACAACCTCCCACATCATAGCTGACATCACAGACTATTTCACTTGCAACATATAGTATGCAATTTCATGGCAAAAAGTAATTTCATTTTCAGTCATTATGCTCATGTTTCACTATGTAAATTTCAGAAGTGTGACTGAATTACATCAGAGAAACGGATTACTATTATTCTGCTATTTTCCCCCTTTCTGTACTGACAGTTTAAGCTGATGACCTTGCAACTTTTCTTTTGAAAGTAAGGTATGAAAGTTCCACAGTGGAGCCATCAAAACTCTAATTATACCTTTTTCTCCAAATCATCTTTAGCTTTGTGATACATCTGCTCATACTGAGACTTGTCTTTCATAGCTACATTAAACCTTTGTTTCATTGAGTCAATGGAAGCTTTTTTGTCTTCAGCCAGTGCCTTCACCTGAAATAATGAAAGGCCAAAAGCATTGACTATCAAGATAGAAAACTTCAAAATCTGCATAAAATCAGAACTAAGCATACTTTTATTACATAAAAATATACAACTACATTACTGAAGTACCTTTTTCTGAAATTGCAAATTTTAATAAATCTCTACTGTCCATCCATTAGAGATCAGTTCACACACAATCTTGTTACATAAAGTTTTGACTAGCATTAAACATAAAAGCTCTTCATTTGGAGAGCTGTTTGCTCATACATATTTTAGACTCACAGTACTTGCAAAAGGGAGTAAACTACAATTTCCATTAATTTCTTTTGTCAGAGATAAAAACATTAATTCAAACTCAGCTGAGAAAATAACTGTCTATATGTTAATAGTGTGTAAAGCTTCTTAGATAATGAATAACTAATGCAAACACTGATTGGGGGTAAAATGAAAAAAACAATGCTCCTAAAAATCATTCAGTTTTCCTATAGTGCTAATCACAAAGTTTTCCTGAGTAACAGGGACTTTCTTTGATCTTTTGCTGAAGATAATGTAAAATTTATCAAGCTGATTTTCCACATGGAATAGTCAAAATAATGTATGGAATATGATTCTTTGGAAATGAAGTGCTTCAAATACTCAATGTACAGCACTAAAGCACATTATTCCACGCTAAATCTTTTATCCAAAACCAAAATCAGGTATTTTTCTCATGTCATGCCTTAGCTTCCTTACTCAACCTTCTCACTTTCTGGCTGTGGATTTCTTAATAACACCTTATCTTTAGCATGGAAGGTTATACATTAGCTCTCTTTGGAGCTGAAAATGCAGTATGACTGCAAGCAGGAATAGTGCTTGTGTCACTCAGCAAGCACTTGCATTCTAGGCAAACAAAAGCAAACTGGCAGGTTGTTTATTTCTATTTTGGGGTCATAAGCTGCATAACTTGACAGACAACCAAACATCATGATCTTTTTCTGGCATTGAAGGCCAAAGTGCAATGCATCAGTTGGATAACAGAAATATGCTAAACCGTTCTCTTACCTTCAGTGAAATCATCCTAAAATTTTGCAGGAGAAAATAATTTGCTATAGACATCAAGCACTACCTACGCAGTTAGAATTACTTTAAGCTAAGAATTGTGAATCATTCATAACACTGTAGTATAAAATAGATTAACATATTAAAGCATTTAACTACTATAGCCAGGAGAGATGCATGGACTTCATTAGCATATGTCATGTAAAACCACCCTTGTTTCAGGTCTACTATATTTTATGTACTTACAGTGCATAAAACTAAATCCCACTACTTACAGCATATCCTTGCAACTGTGTGTTCTGAATACTTCAATATTTAATTACACCTAAAACAAAGATAAATTAAATTATGCTGAATCCATTCAAGCTATCACCATATACTGATTTCATACAAATTATAGTGGAGGGAATTACACCCTTCAATTAACTGTATGTTCTTTGCTTTAAGCAATATATTGATTTAATATGTACAGTGTGTTGAAATAACTTCTGTAAATCCACCAGCTTCTGTTTTCCCGAAAACTAGGAATAGCAAGGAAGAAGTACCTTTCTCTCAAGATTTTCCAATGTTTCATTTGAGGTTTTCTCATTTTCTTGATTTGCTTTTAGGCAAGACCTTAAGTCTTCGATCAAATGTCTTTTCATAGTAACATCCCTCTCCAACTGAAAAATTCTGCAGGGGAAAAAGCTGGACTGCATACCACTGCTAAAAAATTTGGTTAATATGCAACTAAAAGGTATAAAGGCAGCAGACAATCTATCATACCTGTAGCATCACAATACTTTCAAAAATGAAAGCTGATGGAGTTCTTGCAATTTACTTAGTTCTCAAGTACTAAATCGAGTTTCTAGTCTCCTATTAAACAGACCTTTTTCTAAATATGCAATATATTTGTGATTTGATTTTTGCTTGTTTGAACAGAAATCACAATAATTCTGAAACTATTATCAAAACAAGGGAAAACAAACCTGCTGAGCCCACAAAATTCAATTAATTAAATTCCTTTGATGTCTCAAACAATCATTCAAACACTATTTTTTGCAAAATTATTTTCAAAAGAAAGCGAAATGGGGAAGCCTCCTTTAATCCAACTGAGTAATACATGGAAATAGTTGAAAAAACTCTATCCCTGTGTGTCAGATGAGATAAAATGCAAAACCTAGAAATAACATCAGCTTTTGTCAGAAACTTCTCGTAAAACCCCAAAACTCTGTACTAAAAAGTAATCTTTGTTCAGTGAGAAAATTATGCCTTAGACAATGCTTCCACTATTATAACACAAATTAATATTTTAAATATAAACATAAGCAATACCTAAATATGTCCAGATACCTGGATTTTTTTCCAATGAAAGCAAAATGAATGGTAGTATATTCAGGAATACAACACTGCTAATACAATGTCAATATTGTATTTTTAAAAAACCCCAGGAATACAATGCATCTAAAAATTTCTTTGATCTATTTCACCTTTATACTCTGTTATTTTGGTTATTATATCTTACAGCTTATAAAAAACCAGTATCTATTTTAGAAAGAAAGCATGCTATCCAATAACTATTTTAAATTTGACATCTTCTGGTGGAAAAATTCACTTTGAAACAGAAAATAAACAATCTACAATTTAACCATTTTTAGGGCTCTCTATTTTTCAAATGAACTATTTTCAGATAAGCAAACTGCATTCTTTCTTCAATCAAAAATCAGAAGGGTTAGAGGAGTTAAAATCTTGGGCAGCCAAGAAATTCAGATACACACAGCTTTTTTATAGTTGATATAGTAATATAATTGAAGAACAGTATTATATCAGTTACAGTAGGTAGAATAAAAATATCAGTCACATATTCAACAATTTTTGAATTTCAAAATGAACAACAGACCTGAATCAATTCAAACAGAAACAAATACAACTGTCCTTTTGAACTTTTTTATGAATATAAGACTAGCTATTTAATCTTATTTAAGCATCTGAACCTTGACATGTCTCTTAGCCCCTAGGCAAAGAATTACTGAATTTGAAAGACTGTGTTTAACAGTGCTGAGGAATTCATTTCAACTTACATCAAGGATAAAACAGCCTGAGTTCCGACTTAAGGTATTCTTACTGCCATACAGACACTGTAGCTAGCTGCATCAGTTTATAAAAACCGCAATTTAAGCATAAACTGCCCCAGTTTCAAAAAGAATCCCTGTAACACTATGCAAGACTGCAATAAAGAGAGCACATCGTTCTCTTAAGAAGCTAAGAATAGTTGACGTTGCAGCAATTTTACAGCTGCCACTGGGTGGCACCAGACACAATGGATAGAAGAGGCACCATACTTCGCCGGTAGCTCCCGAATCCATTCTTCTTTTTGCTGGACTTGTTTTTTCAGTGACTTAATGGTGGTCGATTGCTTAACGATCTCAGTGTTCGAATTCTATATTGAAAAATATCAAAATATAAATAAAGTAGACCGAATGTGATCACAGTCGACAGTAAATTTTGAAAAAAAAATTATCTGAGTAAATTTTCATGTATTTTATGAAGGTTCTTAGAAATTAACTGGCACAAAAGAAGCGTTCTTACTTTTCTAGAAACACTTAAGCAGAAGTACATTCCTTGGAAAATATGATGAAAATTAGTACATTTCCATTGTTCTAATAATGTATGGTTACTAGATGTTCTCTGGGACACTTGCAAGCACCAATCAGGACCACATTTTCTCTTGCATAGCAAGGTCAGAATATAACAGAAGAGAAGTAAAACTGGATCTTCATTTGACCTGTATCTTTGAATGGTACAGTTCTACAACACAAGGAGTCTACATCTATACAGCAAGAATGTCCAATAATTCCTTTCATCTTGAGTATTAAAAAATACAAGACAATTTACAAGAGTGGTTACTTTTATGTTTCCTGAAATTCAAAACACAAGACAAAGACATTTCCATTTGTCTGTACTAACACAAATTCTACATTTCACTAACAACCAGGTATGATCTTCATTTTCAGGCACGTTATGATCTTCATTTTCAGGCACATGTCATTCTCGTGAAGGACATTTATACAGTTGTTGGCCATTCCTCATTTGTATATAATAAGAAAAAAAGTGCTTCTATTCCTCCAGGCAATTACACATATCATCTACCCAAGATCTAAATTCAGAAAAACGGAATCATTCTACAGAAAAAAAAAAAAAGAAAAAAAAGAAAAAAAAAAAAAAAAAAAAAAAAAAAAAAAAATTTAAAAAAAAAACCCAAAA